>CAIGQV010017049.1:0-47725 GCA_903798115.1 Danio jaintianensis | reverse complement strand
ATATATATATATATATATATATGCACACACACACATACACACACGCACACACACAGTTAAACCTGTAAAATTTTTATTCATTTTAGAATTTAAATATTAAAAAAAAAACTATTTGTAAGGACAATATTATTAGCCCCGTTACGAAATTATATATATATATATATATATATATTATTTTGTGTATGTGTGTACTTATGTGGATGAGTAATTAATAAGAGAATTTTTATTTTGAGGTTAAGGCAAACTGGTCTAAACATTAAGCGGTTTTGAAAAGCGGAGCACTTATTCACTCACCTCTGCAGACGAATCTGATATCCACAAGACATCCCCTCTCCCACTGGCTCTGCCCGTTCCACAGCCACTCTCTCTGCAACCTAGGCACAATCACTTACTCTTAAAATCATAACTTTTTCAAAAACAATGTAAACATTTGTGACCAAAGATACTACACAAATTGTGTAGCCAGAGTGAGATAACTTGTACTATTGCTTATTTAAATTGTCCTCTTATCAAAAACTTGAGCTCACAAAGACTTAAGCATTTCTTGACCTATTCCAATTTCTTTCAATTTTTTTATTCTTTTTTTTGCAAATTTGACGTTAGAATGATTTTTGTTCTAATATATAAATATATGCTGTTACAATGAGCTGTTGCAAACTCATATTTATTTATTTATTTAGCACTTTTTACAATGTAGATTCTGTCAAAGCAGCTTAACGTAAGAAAAGAGAGTAAAAGAAAACAGTAAAAGGCATAAGAATTAAAATTGTGGAACAGACAAAAATACTTCAGACAGATGAGCCACTCAATATGAGGTGGATTCATTTTGTTTTACTAAAACAAAATTGATTTAGGTCTGCGGGAATCATTTTATTCAAGACAGATTTGTGAATGAAGATCAGTACAGAGAAGGTTTTGCTAAGTTTTCTTCCATTGGTGGGACATATAATGTTGTATAATCTCTGAATGCACGTAAAATCATTTTTTAATGTACTTTTGCTTTCAAATTCTATGATATCACACAATCTGTATATAAGCCACATTTCACAGGCTGACTTAAACTCCCCTCTCAAAGTACTGGAACAGTGAGGACAATTATATTATTTTTGCTGGAGACTGAAACTTTTGGGATACAAAATATTTAGTGCAAATTTAAGCAGTTGAAAATAAAATCTACACAAAGTATTTTTAATTAAATAAACATGAATCTGTAACTGAAATAGTGCAAAAAAAAAAAAGTACAGAAAGCACATTGTCAAACTTTTGATGGTCCGTTTTCACTGAGCAGTACGGTTTGTTACAGTACGGTATGCATTTGTCAGTTTCCACTGAAACCAAAAAACCAAATGGTGCCATACCATTTTTTGGGGACCCATTCCAAAGGGTACCAGCACAATAGAACGGTACCAAAGAGTGGAGCTAGACTCGCAGCTGAACACTACTGATTTACAGAGAATTGTCACAAATAGGGATGCAATAATTAATTGATTTTACTATTAACAGTGCACAGAACAAAACAGCTGCAACTAAACTAAGTTATGCCAACTGTGCACTAGTTTAAAGTTCCGAGCTTGTACACTGAGGCTAATACTGGATTAACTATGGCTGAGGCTATTAACTAAGGGCCGTTCACATATTGCGATATTGGGAGCGACACGCTCATGCTTTCCAGGTGCACCTAGTTGAAAAAGAATGCCATGAATGCACCGCAAGTCACGTGACAAGAACTGGACCGATCAGCTTCATACTTTGTGTGGAATATCCACATTTCATATAGTTTATCAAAAGTAGGATAAAAGTATAAAAAGAGGATTAGCAGCCTTTAACTACATTTGTTCTCTTTAAAGGGGAAATAAGCTAATATGTAGCTTAGATTTACATCAGACAAATACAGTTTTTATTTATTTATTCTTATTTTTATTTATTTATTTATTGTTCTGTCAGTGTTATATTATTACTTATGTTGAAATGCCAAAAAAAAATTCACTTATTTGTAAGTCCAAAGAGAAATGGACTATTGTTTTATTATTATTATTATTATTATTATTATTATTATTATTATTTTGTGCTGCATTAATTGGTTACTCAGCAGCAATAAATAACACTTTAAAATATAAGGAGTTTTCATATGACTTTCTAAACTAGTAGTGTTTTGAAATTAATGAATGCATAATAATCGTGATAACCGTGATTATTCCTCAGACTATAATCGTACAACCAAAATCTATAATCGTTGCATTCCTAGTCACAAAGGTGTGCAACAGGGCCGGAGAATGACAACACAAAATAACAAACGAATCATCCAGTGCTCGTTTGAACGGCAGTGCTGATGACTCCAAAACGAATATTGCTATTCGAAATAAAGCAAAAACATTTTAATACTTAAGCAGGGTAACAAGATCTAGGTATAAGGCAGTAGATTCATAAATATACACAGGCCACATTCATACCGGTTGCAGAAAAGAAATAGAAGAAAAGAAAAGTTTAGATGAGATGACGTAAAAACTCAAGATGTAAAACCCAACCAAGTGAACCAAATAATCAATTCAACCTTTACTGCTTCTTAGACAGGGTTATCTATCATTTAACACGATCAGCAGATCATACACCAGTTCAGTGATGGGTCTTGAGATGTACTTGCGTTCCTGTGCTGTGGTGAAATCCCTCTGTGGAGCTGGGTTCCCACGTGAGTTCGCTGGTGGTTGGTTCATCGTTGCAGTGACAAATCTGAGGCTGCTGATGAAGTGAAGTCCGGTAGTTTAAGTTGGAGGTAGCAAAAGTCTAAAGTCCTGTTGACTGGATTCGTGGTGCAACTTAAGTCAACTAGACTCTCAACGGGAAGAAAAGTAAGAAGAGTAAACGGAAGATGGCGAGTTTGAGGCTGGTCTCATCTCATCTCATCTTAGTGTACATGTCTGGCTGGACTGGACCCAGAGAAGAGTTGTACGAGAAACGGAGCAACTCAACTCCTCAACAGCTGCTCCTGCCGTAGCTGCTTCGGTACTACTCTGGTACTGCTCTGCTCCTAGAGAGTTTTGGGGTGATGAGTTTAACCATCAATGTTTCCGGTCACTAATAGAGTTGACTCAATAAGGTATTGTCTGTCAATATATCACGTCAGCACATGCAGAATGGTGTGACTCACTCACATGAGCCATGGTGCTTAGAAATATAGTTTTAAGCATACATTTATAATGTGAACATAATACATTTTACATTTCTATAATTAAAAGAAATGAAAGAAAGGGAAAGGGTTTCACTCATTCATCTCAAATAAGATACACATAATGGTACATCTATGGTAATGGTACACCGCTATCTTATTGTGACTGGTACTATTCCAGAAAAACGTGTTACATTCTTGAATTTATACGACCCAAATTTCGACGACCCAAATTTTTTTCGCTCTGTTTTTAATCTTATACCTGATTTAAATTCCACACATCTTATTATTGGAGGGGACTTCAACTGTATTTTGGACCCTTTTATGGACAGGCTTTCATCTAGCCCTCCCAAACAATCTAATTCGACTACTGTTCTTAATAATCTCACTCGTACATTTAATGTAATTGATATCTGGCGACTACAACATCCTACTGACATTTTTTTTTTTTTCTAATATTCATAATTCATACACAAGAATTGACTTCTTTCTTACTGACTCCAAACTAACCTCTAAGATTTTATAATCTAAATACCACAATATTTTAATATCTGATCACTCTCCAGTATCTATATCAGTAGATTTTGGCGTAGAAAAACCTCCCTATACCTGGTGTTTTAATCCTAATTTATTACATGAAGATAATTTCAAAGAATCTTGTGCCACACATATAGCTGAATTTGTCTCTTTAAATGATAAGGGTGATGTTTCTGACTCGACCCTTTGGGAAGCTCTTAAAGCTGTAATTAGAGGTCAGGTAATAGCTTACCAAACCGAACTGAAAAAGCAGAAAGGCAAAAGGCTATCTGAAATAGAGGTAGAGTTGACAGCTCTTGAGCATCAGTTTAAATTAACATCTCCTGCCTCAATTCGGAATAGTATTATGAAATAGAAATATAACACCATTTTATCAACTCAAGTTAGCTCCCTTTTATTAAAGATTAATCAAAAACAATTTGAATTAAGGGACAAAACTAACCAACTGCTAGCTAGCCAGCTAAGAGGTACACAAGCTAGTAGAGCTATACATGCAATCAAAACAAATACTGTTGTCCTGACCACTAAACCAGTGGAAATAAATAATATATTTCGAGAATTCTATCAGAGTTTATACTCCTCTCAGTGTAATGAAGACCCACTGAATATTACCAACTTCCTTCGCTCTGTTGGACTCCCTAAAATTGTTGAAGATGAATAAAGTTAAACTCAGACATTACACTGGAGGAGGTTCTTACAGCTATAAAAAAATCCCCACTGGTAAAGCAGCTGGGCCAGATGGCTTTTGTATCGAATTTTATAAGGCCTTCTCTAACCAAATTGCCCCTTTATTGCTAAGGATGTTTAAAGACTCCATTGAAAATAAAAAACTACCAACAACATTTTACCCTGCAAATATTGCATTGACATTAAAGAAAGATAAAGATAGCATGGATCCTTCCTCTTACAGACCCATCTCCCTTCTTGGTAGTGACATCAATTTTTTTACAAAAATGTTAGCAAATAGGTTAAGTAACTGTATTAGCTCTATAATACATGAAGATCACACAGGTTTTATTCCTGGAAGATTTTCTTTTCATAATGTAAGTAGAGTTATAAATATTGTTTACAGAAAGAAAGATAATCATGAAAAAAATTGCCATTTTATCTCTGGATGCCAATAAGGCATTTGACAGGGTGGAATGGAGCTATATGCTACGTACTATTGAAAATTTTTCTGCATGGATTAGGATGTTATATCTTTGCCCTTCTGCCTCAGTCATTACAAATAACAATTTATCTTCTCCTTGCCACCTGTACAGTGGCACCCGCCAGGGCTGTCCATTGAGTCCATTACTTTTTGCTATTGCTATGGAACCTTTAGCAATGAGTATTAGAAGTCACCCACATATCTCTCCCGTTATACTGGGAAATGTAAAACATCATATATCTTTATATGTGGACGATGTTCTTCTTTTTATTTCAGAGCCAGGAAAATCTTTGCCTTCGCTGCTTGATCTTATTAAAAAGTTTGGTGACCTTTCTGGATACACAGTTAACTGGCAGAAAAGCGAATTTATGCCATTATATGGTAATATAGATATAGATTTTATTAATAGTCTCCCCTTTTAAAACTGTAAGTGAATTAAAATATTTAGGTATCATTGTCCCTAGACATCACAAACTTTTGTATGAAACAAACCACAAAATCATGATAGATAATTTGAAGAAAGATATAGAGACTTGGAAAGTACTTCCTTTAACAATGATTGGTCATGTTAATGCGGTCAAAATGGTTACATTACCTAGATTTTTTTATTTATTTCAAAATGTTCCTGTGGTGAACACTTATGTTTTACTTTCAGTTTGACTGCAGTCTCCGTGAGGAGCTGCCGTCCCTTTTATTAATAAATTACTTTTTTAAGTTTCGTCGGTTCTCCGCCTCCTTCTTCCCGATGGCCAGGCGGCCATCGAACTTTATTACAGTTCCTATTTTCCTTACTCTATCATTTTTTTAAGTCACTTGATACTTTGATCATGCCATTCATCTGGGGATTTAAAGTACATCGCATATCAAAAATGCATATTTGTAAAGCACGAAGGGTAGGAGGCCTAGGTCTTCCCTGTTTTCAGCATTATTATTGGGCAGCCAACCTAAGGGCACTAATGTATTGGCGGACTGCATGTCCTGGGAAGTCCAGTGGTACCATTCCTGCATGGCTGGCTATTGAACGAGACATTCAGGATCCTCCCTTCCTTTCCTTATTTTTGCAGACAACAAACGTATTACAACTTTCAAGAAATTTAACCCTATTGTCCTAGACTCTCTTAAGATTTGGTATCAACTTAGAAAGACTTTCAAACTCCCTCAGACCTGTAGTCTTACCCTTATCGCTTGCAATCATGTATTTACTCCCTCACAGTCAGATAGAACATTTTTTACCATGGAAAGATAGAGGAATTATAACTATAGGGGATCTTTATATAGGCAACATTTTTGCTTCATTCACGCAGCTTAGTGAAAAGTTTGGGTTACCGAAAAAAATGAGAAGGTATTTACAAATACGGAATTATGATAAAAAGAATATTTCTAATTTTGAAACGTATAAAGCTCCTGAATATATTGTCTGACCTTCTTTGCAAAGAATAAAGCTTTAAAAGACATATTGGGTAAGAATTTGTCTTCTTGACCACAGACAAAGCCTCTTAAAAGAAAAATAGCCACTACAATTTGGTGTCAGAATAGTGGGATGTCTTGGAGAAACTTCTTTGGACCCAAAGAGGAGGTGACTGATCATCCTGGGACTTCATGTCACAGCCCTGCCCCACTTGTTGAGGGTTGAGGGAGGGACCGACCGCCGGGCCCGGAGAGGAACCCCACTGACATCTGGGAAAAAGGAACTCAAGTGGCATCTGAACTCTCTGGTAAGAGACAAATTCTTTGTGTATTACTAAAAGAAAATTGAACAGTCTTTAAAATATCTGATTGGGCAGTTAAAAGATTTTACTTGGGCCATCACCATACTGGTAGATCTGTCTCTGTGGGATAGCAGCGTAATTAATATAAGTGAGATCCGAGACGTGACTCGCCACAGATAACTGTTGAGGGGGGGTTACAGTCCCTGGCGTCTGGCTGAGATCAAGACCTTTTTATTACGTTTGGCTAGCTGACAACCAATTTACTCCCGGAGGGGGTTGAAATCAGGGGCCATGCGATTTACTTCCAGAGAAGAAGTTGAAATTGGGGGGCACGTAATTAGAGCTGGAAAGCCTAACTTTTCGATTTTTAGGTGAAGAAAATCGAATCTGTTGGAGACGTCCAATAGATTACTAGGTACCGAAAAAGTCCACAGAGGGGGGGGGAGTGATCACCAGAATGGGGAAGTCCCAGAGTAAAGTGAAAAAAATATGATACACCGGTGTTTTGGAATATGGAAATACTGTATGGAGAAAAAGGCATGCGAAATATAGGAAAATTGAGATAGGAAAAGTATCACAACTTTCCGAGGGAGGGAACGTTGAGTGTTACTAGGTTAAACAGTGAAAGAGTCGATTGAAAAGACAGAGGGAAAAACAGGCTGTTGTAGAAAGCATGTGTGTGTGTCGTGTGGAGACACTGTTGATTGTTGGCTGAGCGAAGCAGATAAGAGACAGAGAAAAATGTTGCAAAAGCAGATGGCATGCAGGGAAAAGAATGAGGGAGATGAGGTGAAGGAAAAAGCAAATGAAAAATGTGAAAATGTGAATGATAAACTTATAAGCCCTGCTAACCCTTTTTATACATCGTTTCTACACACATACCGCCGCCGTATCATCACTATCCCGTGGCTGAGCTGCGAGCCCTGAGAATTGACCCAGACCTCGACAGCTGCCCTTCCAGAAGACCGACCGCACCACCACAACCCCAATT
Source organism: Danio jaintianensis (assembly GCA_903798115.1). NCBI lineage: Eukaryota > Metazoa > Chordata > Actinopteri > Cypriniformes > Danionidae > Danio > Danio jaintianensis. The sequence goes on along the minus strand of CAIGQV010017049.1, from coordinate 40,175 downwards.
TCAAGAGAGCGGAGAACAAAGAGCCACCACCAGCAGAGACAGAGACGAAGCAGACTATGATGGAGAGGAAGAGGACCCTTTTGAAGTGGAAACTCGAGGGGACAGACATTCTGCTGTATACTTTACATGCTGAAGATAAGCTGTCTGCAAACCAAGAACAAGTCAAGAGGAAAGCAGAGAAAGAGCTGCACATGGCTCTTGTACAAGCAGTGTCAAGACCTGAAAACCCAAGATACCGCAAGTTTAAAGGTGACAAGGGTGTCAGGGGTGAGAAGGACGGCAGAAAGTGGAGAAACTCTAACGTGGCTGGTGGCGATGGAACTTTCAGAGCCTGCGGTGCTACTGATCATGTGATGAGAGACTGTATGAAGTGTCTGCGCTGCCACCAAGATGGGCATTGGTCCAGCGAATGCCCCGAAAGGCGCAAATCACCACAAACAGACTGATGTGCGGAGATGGAGAGGGAGAGGCAGAGCGGAGAGGTTCTGGGCGAGCAGCCAACAGCTACAGTAAAGGGAAGTGAACATCATTTACTAACAAATGCAGATAAACACATATACACATACACTGATATAATTTCAGCCCTCTGCAATGAAGGAAAAGCTTGCATTTCTTACTGTAATTTTGTCAATCAAAGTAATGTTAGTAACTTTTCTGATAAAATGGCATTATATTTTGATAATGAAGCATTTTTGGATATGCCAAAATACCCTATGTTGATTGAAAATACTTCCAATACCAGGAGATCATGCATACAGCCATGTGATTTGCAGTGTGAAGTGCCTTTGACAAACAAATTTCACGAGTCTCTGTCTGCATCTGGTCATACAGCCGTTGAGCGATTGATTTACAGCTCCGCTGACCTGTGGGGGGCAAAATCTTTAGACGCGTTTGTTCACCAAAGTGTCCCGTGCTAATAATGGGAATGGATATTTTGTGCAAACTGCACTTAACTCTTGAAGCAGATTCCTCGGGAGTGAGGGTGCAAGAAGATGAGGAATTTTGTTGTTCACTATTCGAATCACAAACACCACAGTGGGCTTATGAATGACTGACTGAAAACAATGAATGGGCTGATTTAATTAGCAATTTGGCCAAAGAACGAATAAAACCTTTTGACATTGATATAATGTCGCCTGGCAAACTGCATTGCACGTCACATGTCGTAATCGACAGAGATGAGGAGTTTGAGGAAGTTTGGTTTGAGGCAGAAGCGGATGAAACTTTGATTTTGGAAAAAATGTATTGGACAGAAAGTATGTGTTGAGTCTCTGTGTCTCTGAAAGAAAAGCAGCATTCACTTTATCTTGTGGGAGAGCAGGCTGCGCCGCACTTATCAATCTCGAAGGCCAAACACCAGTCTTGGTCTGAATTGGGCCAATTTGTTTTTTCATGTGTTGAAACAGCAGACTGGGAGCACAGAGGGGAGGGGGTAGAATGGAGTGAGCAAATAAAAGCATTCAGATGTGATTGCATGTATGAAATTGCTGTGTCAAGAACAATAACTGCTATTGACAAACTTTGTGTGAAGAATTCTTGCATGGTTGACTGTAATGCTATTGACATTCACCCTGCCTTAGCAGAGGTGCCAAATGAATTGTGGGCTAAAAGCAAACATGATCTGGGGTTGATTAAAGGTTGTGATCCGGTGATCATTAATCCCAAATCAGCAACAATATCCTTTGAAAACAGAAGCCATTGACGGCATTAATCCAGTATTTAAAGCCTTACTGGAGTGGGGTGTTATTGTACCATGCAACAATTCTGAAGTGTGCACACCTATTTTTCCTGTTAAAAAGATAAGGGATAATGGGCAGACTGAGTGGCGTTTTGTGCAAGATTTACAAGCAGTAAATGCAGCTGTCAAACAAAGAGCTCCATTGGTTCCTAACCCATACACGATTTTGTCAGGAATTCCTGAAAAATCACAATTCTATTCTGTGGTTGACTTGGTGAATGCATTTTTCAACGTGCCAGTGGACAAAGATAGCCAGTTTTGGTTTGCATTTAATTTTAATGGCAAAGGTTATACTTTTACACGCTTGTGTCAAGGTTTTGCATCCTCTCCAACTCTGTATAATGAGGCACTGTTAAGAAGCTTGGAACCTTTGACCCTGACAGCTGGAACTGTTTTGTTACAGTATGTTGATGATTTGTTGATCTGTGCTGAAGATGAGCAGACTTGTGTAAACGACACTGTGTCTCTCCTGAAGCACTTGGCAGCGGAGGGTCACAAGGTCAGTTTGACAAAATTGCAATTTGTAAAATAAAAAGTAGCCTTTTGGGGTTCATGTCATTACTCCACACAGCAAGTCTCTGTCTGAAAAAAGGGTGAAAGGTATAAAAGATGTACCCAAACCACTAACGAAAAAACAAATGTTGTCTTTTTTGGGAATGTGCTACTATTATCGCACATTTATTCCAAATTATGCAATTCTGGAACAGCCCCTGAGAGCTCTAACTTTAGAGAAGGGCATGAAATGTATCGATAAACTGATATAGACAACAGAGGCAGAGCAGGCATTTGTAAATATCAAGTTACAAACGGCTGAGGCGCCTGCTTTGGGCCTACCGGTCCCGACCAAACCTTTTGTTCAGATGGTAGACGAGAAAAGTGGTTTTATGACGTCATTACTCCTACAGGAACACGAGGGTAGGCTGAGACCTGTGGTCTACTTTTCAAGTAAGCTTGACCCTGTAGCAGCAGGCATGCCACGTTGCTTAAGAGCAGTGGCGGTTGTGGAAAAAGCTGTTATGGCTTCAAGAGACTTTGTAGGTTATTCTGATTTGATATGATGGTGCCGCTAGCAGTGTCCATGATACTTCAAGAATAAAAACTTGAAAACTGTTACAATGTCCTCTTTGTGGATGGTTCGGCATTTAAAGATCCACAAACAGGCCAGAACAAGGTTGGTTACGCTTGTGGCTTTGACAAAAGCATGTAAATTGATGACAGAAAAGGAAGTTACAATTTACACTGATTCAAGATACGCGTTTGGGGTAGCTCATGATTTTGGGGCTTTGTGGAAAGACAGAAATTTTTTGAAATCTGATGGTTGACCAATACTTAATGCTCCTTTAGTGGATAACTACTGAAGGCGATTTTACTACCTGACAAACTGGCCATTTGTAAATGTGCAGCGCATACTAACAACAAAGATTCTGTGTCTGCAGGAAATTTGAGGGCAGATGCAGCAGCGAAAGTCGCGGCGTCCCGAGACGAGGACAGCGCTGAACGTACTTTGTTATCTGTTGACAATAACAATAATATATGTTCTTCTTTTCAGGATATGCAGACATTTGCGACTGGACTGGAGAAAAACAAGTAGCGACAGTCTGGTTGTGTGTTGAAGGACAATGTGTGGAAAAGCGTTGAGGGCAAAGCATGTTTACCAAAACATTTTTTCCAACACTATGCGAAATTGATTCACAGTAAAGATCATGCGTCAAAAACAGCAATGATTACGCAAATGAGAGAGCTGTGGTTCACAAAGGGATTTACCACATTTGCAGATCATTTCTGTAGACGCTGTGTAATTTGCAATACACATAATGTGGCAAGAGCGATAAAAATTCCACATACATCTCACCCACCTCCAACAGGACCATTTGAATATTTGATGATGGATTTCATTGAATTATCCCCATGCAATGGGAAGAGGTACTGTTTGGTGATGGTTGACATGTGGTCAAAATGAGTTGAAGTTTTTCCGACCTCAAAACAAGATTCGGCAGCAGTAGCAAAAGTGTTACTGACCGAAATCGTCCCAAGATGGGGAATTCCACGAAAAATAAGTTCAGACAATGGCACTCATTTTGTTAATGATGCACTCAAACAAGTGGGTCAATTTTTGGGAATTGATTTGAGAACACATTGCAGTTACCATCCGGCTTCAGGTGGAGCTGTTGAAAGAGAAAATGGTATACTGAAAAACAAATTGGCAAAATGCTGTGAAGACACAGGACTTCCCTGGGTTAAAGCCCTACCAATAGTTCTGATGTATATGAGAATGAGAAAAAGACCAAAAACGAATTTGAGCCCATTTTAAATTCTCTTTGGCAAACCACCACGCGTAGGTATGAGCGGAGGGAAACAGCAGTTGCCCTCAACAGATGTGTGTGAAAATGACATGTTGAATAACTGTATGTCAATGTCTTCTTTGTTGTCTGATATCTGTGTACAGGTGAAAGCTGCACAGGGGAAGGCCGCAGAGAAGCCGCTGCACTGTTTAAGGCCTGGCGATTTCGTGGTGATTCGTGACCTGAGGAGAAAGAGCTGGAGAGCGAAACGCTGGTTGGGTCCGTTCCAAGTGCTACTGACCACTGAAACAGCGGTGAAGGTTGCGGAGAGGGCGACGTGGGTTTATGCTGCCCATTGCAGAAGGGTCCCATCATCTCAGGAGGGAGAGACATTTAGAAAATTTAAACACAGAAAATAAAAAAAAATAAAAAAACAGACTTATTGTGTTTCTATCACTCCAATATGACAGTGGACAGACTATACCTACACACAGTTCTGTCCAAACAGCTCACAAAAGAGGATTTTCATCATAGGTGCCCTTTAAAACGTATTTTTTGTATAAAGGAATCCCTATACACCAATGGATAGAGGCATTTGGTTTCTAGTTCACTAGACAGCAGCATCATTAAGCTCCCCACCCCCATTCCGCTTTCCGCATGCTAATAGCCCATACCTTGGTCTGCAGCCAAACTGGTTTGAGTTCGTTTTCCACTTCACACATGATGTTAGAAATGGGAAACTTGGGGGGAAATAAAAAATAAACAAATAAAATTGATTCATTTAAAAGTAGAACTCAGCACCACTGTGCCATCCTGCTGCTTAAAAACATAGTCTATTTAGAAAAACAAATATTATTAGGTTTAGATTTTATCATAAATATCATCATCATCATTATTATTATCATTATTATTATTATTAATAATAATATTAATACATAATTAAATTCTCTAGCTGTAGTTTTCTTATTAGGCCTACATTTTGTGCAGAAATGTATGAATCCCAATGTCATTTAAATCTTTACCATTCTGCCTAAGTGTTCAATTTGTATGGAACGAAAATGCAGTATTCACTACAGTATTGTATAGAATGAAGTATTCAATATACAACAAATATATATTTTTTAAAATAGTTGTCAATTTTTCTTTTAATTTAGCCAAAATGTTATGAAACAATAGGCTTGAGACGGCAAATATGATTAACCACTCAAAATAAGAATCTCTTTTTGGCCTCCCTATGCCCTATTCCTTTTGAATGTTCCAACATCCACTATGAATGATTCATAAAAAATAAATGAAGATATCTACACATGAATCATTGCACAGAAATGAAAATCGTTCAAGTCATACTTCAATTAAATAAGCAAATATGTATTCAAAAGGTTTGTAGTTTATTTACAAATTAGCCAATATAGTTGTGGAGAGGTGAGCATGATCGAACACCCAATGAGGGGGGAGAGCATGCTCAGAGCCCGGCGGCTAGTCAGCGGGCCAATCAGAAATAATAAATAACACCTGTTTATTCTAGTGATTAGACTGGAGAGACACCCTTCTTAAGGAGAAGAGAAGGAGCAGCCAGGAGAAGAGAGAGCAAGCACACACACACACACACCTACGCGTGTTGTGCAATTATAAAAATAAAAACAATTACTTACCTTATATTGTCGACCCTGTCTTTCTTCTTCCCACCCTACAAATGAACTTTACTACAGTGGTGCCGAAACCCGGGAAGAAGAAGAAACTTTGCTGCCAGAATGTCCACTCCATCTACTAGTCCATGTGCTAAAGTCATCCAGGTGCTCGCGGTTCTCCACAGAGAACAACATCACGCGCTGGTGGAAATAAAGAAAGATCTTCAACAACGTTTCCAAGTCCGGAGCTAATTCAAGTTCCAAGGACTGCGAGCTAATCCGGAGTCTGCTGGCCCAGGAGATCCGGCCTGCTCCGACATCTGCCGCCCACCCTCCCATCACTTTACAGAAAATGGCGTCGGAGGACAACCCGGAAGTATTCCTAGATCTTATTGAGAGGATGGCGGAGGCGTGTGGCTGGCCGCGGGCCGAGTGGCCGGTACCATACATCCCACTGCTGTTGGGCAAAGCCCAACTCGCCACACAGCAGCTACTGGCCCAGAATCTCCTGGAGTATGCTCATCTGAAGCGAGCCATTCTCCAGCGGGCCCTTCGTGTTCGCCCAGCAGCTCCGTGACGCCTGCCGCAGATGGCTGGTGCAGGATGGCCGGACCACCGCCCAGCTGGTGGATGCCGTGGTACTGGAACAGTTCATTACCCGCATCCCCTCCCGAACATCGGAGTGGGTCCAGTGCCACCGGCCAGACGATCTGGAGATGGCCAACCGGCTGGCGGAGGATCACCTAGTGGAGAGGTCCAGGGTCGGCGAAAAAAACTCTTTCTCTTCTCCCCCTCTTTCTCTGTCTCTCTCTCTCCCCCGTCCTGTTCCCAGGCCCAGAGCGCGGAGTCCGCCCACACCAGCAACCAGACGCGGTGCAATGAGGCGGATCTGCAGCAGGTCCCACTGTGGGGTAAGGTGTGTGCACGGGGATGTAATTCACTACCCGCTAACGGCTATAGATATCCAATTAAGGGGTAAAAAGCATAGCGTCGAGGTAGCGGTTAACCCGCACCTCAAACACCTGCTAATTCTGGGAACCAATTGGCCTGGATTTAATAGATTATCAGAATCAGAATCAGAATCGGTTTTATTGCCAAGTGTGCTTACACACACAAAGAATTTGTTTTGGTTACAGAAGCTTCCAGTGTACATAAAGTGACAAGTGACAACACAAAATAAATATGAGGAAAAAAAATAAAATAAAATACGACAAACATTAAACAGAGATGCAGTTAGACAATAGAGCTCTGGATGATGAATTGTTGTACAGATTTGTTATAAATATACAAGTTTTACAAGTTATAAGGTGCTGTGTACAAATGCGTATGGAGAAAGTATTGCATTGTATACTGTTATAAGGTGCTGTGTACAAATGCGTAGGAGAAAGTATTGCATTGTATACTATTTTAAGGTGCTGTGTACAAATGCGTATGAAAAAGTATTGCACATGTTTATTGCACAGTAGGGGAATAATTAACTGTTCATGAGGTAGATGGCCTGAGGAAAGAAACTTTTCCTGTGTCTGGCTGTTTTTGTGCTCGGTGTTCTGTAGCGCCGGCCAGACGGTAACAGTTCAAACAGAAAGTGTGCTGGGTGTGAAGGGTCCAGAGTGATTTTGCGAGTCCTTTTACTCACTCTGGAAGAGTACAGTTCTTGAAGTGTAGGAAGGGTAGTGCCAGTGATTCGTTCAGCAGTCCGGACTATTCGCTGTAGCCTACGGAGGTCGGTTTTGGCAGCTGAGCCAAGACGGTGATTGAAGTGCAGAGGATGGATTGGATGACAGCTGAGTAGAACTGTACGAGCAGCTCCTGTGGCAGGTTGAACTTCCTCAGCTGACGAAGGAAGTACAGTCTCTGCTGGGCTTTCTTCACAATAGAGTCTATGTGAATGTCCCACTTCAGATCCTGAGAGATGGTGGTGCCCAGGAACCTGAATGACTCTACTGCAGCCACAGTGCTGTTCATGATGGTGAGTGGGGGAAGTGCAGGGGGGTTTCTCCTAAAGTCCACTATCCACTATCCACTAAGTCCACTATCATTAGTGGTTTTATGTGTGGGTGGTTCTTGGAAGAAGAAATCGCTGGATATAGGGCAGGTCGCTCAGCTGGGGGAATCCCAAGCGATGTGGTCACGCGCTGACTCAGGGGGAGGGCCGGGAATTTCCCGGTGCAAAGACTTTCACAAACAGACAGACTGGTGGAACGATTTAATCGCACTCTTAAATCCATGATCCGTAAGTTCATACACAAGGACATTAAAAATTGGGATAAGTGGTTGGAGCCCTTGTTGTTTGCTGTGCGGGAGGTTCCGCAAGCCTCCACTGGGTTTTCACCCTTCGAGCGACTCTATGGCAGACAGCCCCCAGGGGTGCTGGATGTCATTAGAGAAGCTTGGGAGGACAAGCCTTCAAACAGTAAAAATGAAATTCAATATTTTCTGGACCTTAGAGCAAAACTTCACACACTGGGGCGGCTCTCTACGGAGCATTTGCTTAAGGCCCCGATCTGACAAGGGCACTAAACTACGTACATTTTCACAGGGAGATAAAGTCCTTGTACTGCTACCCACTTCCAGCTCTAAATTACTCGCCAAGTGGCAAAGACCGTTTGTGGAAGAATTGAGTAACATGCTGAAAATGGGTGTAGTAGAATAATCCCACAGCGACTGGGCCAGCCCGATTGTCTTGGTACCCAAGACTGACGGCTCGGTCCAGTTCTGTGTGGGTTGTAGAAAAGTCAATGTTGTGTCGAAATTCAACGCATATCCAATGCAGCGTATTGACGAGTTGCTCGACCGAGTTAGGTGCTAGCTCGATAGTACTCGACAATGGATGTGACAAAGGGATATTGGCAGATCCCCTTAACTCTAATATCCCGCGAAAAAACAGCCTTCACAATGCCGTTTGGATTGCACCAATTTGTGACACTTCCGTTCGGGCTGTTCTGGGCACCGGCGACGTTTCAGCGTCTGATGGACAAAAAACTCGCCCATCACTCAGCATATGCAACATTTGAGGGCAGTATTGTCAGCGCTGAGACGGGCCGGGCTCATGGCCAACCCCCGGAAATGCGCAATTGGGCGAGTGGAGGTAAGGTATCTGGGCTTCCACTTGGGTCACGGGCAGGTGCAGCCCCAAATTGATAAGACTGCAGCTATTGCAACCTGTCCGAGACCTAAGACCAAAAAGGAGGTGAGACAGTTGGAATTTTTGGCAGGATATTATAGGCGTTTTGTTCCTAATTATTCGGCCCTCATCAGCTCACTGACTGATCTCACTAAAAAGGAGGGACTCAGGACGGCTCCCCGGCCTGAGGCGGGCAGTGTGGGTATGTGGAGAGGTGAGCATGATCGAACACCCAATGAGGGAGGAGAGCATGCTCAGAGCCCGGCGGCTAGTCAGCGGGCCAATCAGAAATAATAAATAACACCTGTTTATTCTAGTGATTGGACCGGAGAGACACCCTTCTTATGGAGAAGAGAAGGAGCAGCTGGGAGAAGAGAGAGCAAGCACAAATACACCGCTATGCGTGTTGTGCAATTATAAAAATAAAAACAATTACTTAACTTATATCGCCAGCCCTGTCTTCTTCTTCACACTCTACAAAACCCTACAGTGTGCAATTTTTACTATGTGTGTGACATAACACATACTAATATAGGTCAACAAACATTTCTGGCAGACGATAGTATTATGTAAGTGTAGCAAACTTATAAAATTAGAAATTTTATTATTATATGTAAATACACGGCTTTAAAAAGAAGAGTAATGTTTATGGACCCAGTGGAGGTTTTTGGCAGTGGAGGTTTTTGCCATATAGTTTTCTTCCTCAATCCCTGTTGGGAGAAAGCTGCAAGGACCTGGTGATACACTTCTTTATCGGTGGAGCTTGCTGTGTGCATTTGTCCTTTTGTGAGAGTGAGTGCGTTCACTGCGGTTGCCCGCAGTCGGCTAAACTGCAAGTCACAAAAGTCGTTGCACATGTAAAAGTGCAACGATGCTTATAGGAATTGTATTCATACATCTCTAATAAAGTATCTGTTGATTTGTTTGTGTCCAAGCAAACATGGCGGGCGAGCGGACACACACACAAACACACCGCTTTGCAGGTACAGTGAGACTCCGCCCACTGCTGAGCTACTCAAAATGCACAGAACACCGAGAGCGCAGCACGATTTAAATGCATAAGAATGCTTAAAGAATGATCTGCTGCAATACTTTTTAAACATAGCTCATATTAATATTACATTTTCCCATTTTTGTTGCTGCTATGTGTGCATACGTCACACGCACATGCAAAAAAAAAAAAAAAAAAAAAAAAGAAACGAAACAAAATTAAAACACATGAAATACACTGAAACTGGGCAGTTAATGTTTTAAACTGTTTTTTTTTTTTAAACATAACAGTAATTTAAAGGAGAACACTGAGGTTTTGAAAAAGCTAATTTGCGCACGGTGAAATTATTTTTATTATAATTTTGAGGTATTTATTTTTATGCTTCTAATGAAATAACATTCAAACCCCTAGCAGCAAACCATCATAAAAAACTCATGATATTGATGAGACAATCTTAATTAGCCTATTTAATTTCCTTTGCGCTTCTCCATGTGTGCACTGCTATACCAGTTCAGTATGTTCACTATGTTACATAACGGCCCCTGCTGGTCATATCTTTCTTGTGTTAGACCATTTTGTGCTGTACCGCGCATTACTGCAGCATTGTGTATGTCACGTTCATTCACTCACGCATTCTCAGTGGCCACATCTCTAAGTGTCAATAGGGTTGTGCCGATAAATTATAGTATCGTGCATCGACGAGAGGCAAAGATATTGCCGAGAGCTGAGACCTATGACGATTTTAAAGATGATATTTAGCTTGTTTCGCAATAATGTGAACCTATTACATGTTTTAAATATGTTATTGAATAAAATGAATAGTATTATTATTTTCAATCATCATCATTATTAATAAATGAACTACAAATGATTTGACAGCTTCAGCTGTTCACATCAACATCACTTGACCGACACAAAAATAAATTATTTCAATTACTCTCTCTCTCTCTGAGTGCATGCTGGGAGTGGGTGTGGCGAGTGTGAGCGTGAGTAAAAGCCAATTGTGGCTGGTAAGAGCGATTTTCTCTTTCCAACTTTTTTTCTTTTTTGAGTTGTTGATTTAGTTTTGTGAGGAAACGCCTGCTCCGTTTTTTGTTTTTTTTTGTTTTTGCTGGAAGCATGGCATTTCCAAACAAAACGTTAATAAATGTTTAAAAAGAAAAAAAAATTACTAATGAAGAATTATTGAACAACAGTAGTTTTTTTGAAGGGTTGCCAAAGATAGATGAAGGGAGTAATGCTCTTTTAAAACTGCCTTTATCCATACAAGAACTTTATACAATTTTAATGAGTATGGAGAATGGAAAATCTCCTGGAATCGATGGGTTAACTACTGAATTTTATAAAGCATTTTGGCCCAATATAGGAGAAGATATTTTAGAAGTAATTAATGAAAGTTTGACAAAAGGTTCTTTTTCACTTTGCTGTAGAACAGCTGTCATTACATTACTCCCAAAAAAGGGAGATCTCCAAGATATTTAAAATAGGAGACCTGTTTCATTGTTGTGTACAGAATACAAAATTTTGTCAAAAGGTTATGGCTATGAGATTTAGTAAAGTAATAGGTCAAGTGATAAATTACGATCAAACATATTGTATACCATTCATTCATTCATTCATTTTCTTTTTCGGCTTAGTCCCTTTACTAATCTGGGGTCGCCACAGCGGAATGAACCGCCAACTTATCCAGCACATGTTTTACGCAGCGGATGCCCTTCCAGCCGCAACCCATTACTGGGAAACAACCATACACACTCATTTACACACATACACTACGGACAATTTAGCTTACCCAATTCACCTATACTGCATGTCTTTGGACTTGTGGGGGGAATCGGAGCACCCGGAGGAAACCCACGCGAACACAGGGAGAACATGCAAACTCCACACAGAAATGCCAACTGACCCAGCCGAGGCTTGAACCAGCGACCTTCTTGCTGTGAGGTGATCGTGCTACTCACTGCGCCACCGTGACGCCCCGTATTGTATACCAAATAGGTCAATTTTTGATAACATAACTTTTGTAAGAAATGTCTTGGAAGTTTCAAAATTATTTGGTATCAATACTGGTCTAATTTCTTTAGACCAAGAAAAGGCTTTTTTGACCGTGTTGAGCACTCTTATTTATGGAAAACATTACAAGCTTTGGGTTTTGATCCTGGTTTTATAAATATGATTAAGACGATGTATTCTGGAATTGAGAGTGTGCTGAAAATTAATGGAGGTTTGGGTAACCCCTTTAAAGTTCAGAGGGGGGTAAGACAGGGATGTGCAATGTCTAGGATATTATATGTGCTTGCTCTAGAACCCCTGTTACTTGTGTTGAAAAAAAATCTTAATGGGTTGACTTTACCAGAATGTAATAGCACCTTGTTTTTATCTGCATATGCTGATGATGTTGTTGTTTTTATAAATAATGCTGAAGATGTAAAGTTACTAAAACAGACAGTTGATGAATTTAAAATTATTTCATCAGCTATAGTTAACTGGAAAAAGAGTGATGCGATGTTGATTGGAAAATGGGAAGAAGGAAGTCCTGCTTTACCAGGAGGACTGCTATGGCAAAGAAATGGCATAAAATATCTTGGTGTTTATCTTGGCAGTGAGTCATTTATGCAAAAGAACTGGGACAGGAATGGAAGAAAAATTAACAGGACGCTTAACAAAATGGAAATGGCTGCTTCCTCAGTTGTCTTTTAAAAAACAGATTTTAATTATAAACAATCTTGCAGCTTCATCGTTGTGGCATAAGCTTGCATGTGTGGATCCCCCTGTTGGGTTTTTATCGAAAATTCAAGCAGAGATGGTTAATTTTTTTTAACAAGTTGCACTGGATCCCTCAAAGCTTGCAAAAGAGGATGGAGGTCAAGGCTTAATACATCTTGCAAGTAGATGTGCGACTTGTCGCCTTCAGTTTTTGCTGAAACTTATGTTGGGATCTGAAAGATTAGCATGGATACCTGTTGCTAAATGCATTCTGCGTAGAGTAAATGGAATGGGACCTTTACTGGCTACTTGAGGAGCCAATCGTGTGTGGAGCACGCTTTGATGTATCAGGTGATGATTTACCAGGTCTTATGAATGTGCTGCAAAGAAACAAATGTATGCAAATGAAACACAGTGAATAATACAGGCCCTTAGTTTAAGGATGTGGAAGCAATGTCAACTTTTTAGGGATAAAGTCTGTACGCTTTATTAAACATTTTTTAAATAAGATAAATAAGCTTTTAAATATGCAAGAAAGGAATTTACTTGAGAAACATAATGTGAAATGTATGCTTCCAGATTGCGAAGAATTTTTTCCTGATATTTGTATTACCCCAAATTGTATCAGTATGGATTATACTAGTTCCTTGTTGAATACGGATCTTGATGAACAGATAGATTTTTTTTTCCAGTAAAAGGAAAAGCTTTGTACAAAAGCATTGTTAAAGTAACAAATGCTAAATGGCTAAAAAATAGAAGTGATACTGTGTGGAAAGAGAAGTCAGAAATGACTAAATAATCAAATGGAATCCTTTATAAACCACCATTATCAAAAAGAGCTGGTGATCTTCAATGGAGGATACTCCATGGAGCCATAGCAGTCAATTCTTTTGTTGCTATGCTGAACCCTAATGTTAGTGAAATGTGTCCGTTTTGTAATGAAAGAGAAACAGTTTTTCATTGTTTTATGCTATGTAACAGACTTTACTCTTTGTTTAATATTTTAGAAATTATGTTTGAATTCTTTAAGGTGTTATTTAAAGAGATTTTATTCATGGGTACAAATATAGTTGGAAAAAAAGTAAAATGTCAGTTGTTTAATTTTATTGTTAGTATTGCAAAATTTGCCATTTATGTTAAAAGAAAAAACAAAATAGATCAAAAGAAAGATCAAGAAATTGTATCAGTTTTTAAGAAAATGCTAAAATCACGAATTGTAACAGAGTATGCTTTTTATAGACAAATGAGCACATTGGATATTTTTGAGTTTGAGTGGTGCTGTGATAATGCACTGTGTTTTCTAGATGAAGAAGAACACTCTCTCCCTCTCTCTCTCTCTGCAGCAGTTTACGCGCACGCTGCATGTGAGGGCACTACAATACACAACCACATCTCATAGCATATTAATTTGCAACTTTGTTGCACAAAAATAATAGGCTAAATAACAAGACAAAATTTAATTAAACAAGTTAAATACAATTATTTGTAAAAACGAAACCACTGAAAAAGACTATGAAAGGACTACGAACTGAAACCAGCTCAAATGTTCTGGAATAAAATGTGTTGTGGTAATACACAATCGTTGGTCATTTGAGACTCCTTTATAACAGCAGCACTCCCACAAGATTCTGTCTTGCTTTCACAAAAATAATTTTATCCGTTATTAACAATCTATTTAAGTTCTAAGGTGGTCTATAGCCTATTATTTTCAGTCCATGCATTGACTGCTTCTTCAAATACACGGAATATACATGTCTCATTTGTGTTTAATTCAATGGAATGATTAACACGGACATGCGCATTTTTCAGAAAATAGCCTATTTATTTAATTTAAAAATATGTTAGGCCTATATTTATTTATATAGGTTTTTAATATTAATATAAAATATATTTTATTTATTTACTTAAACTAGCCTATATTAAATTAAATTAAAACCTGCATTTTACCAATCGTTTTGGCTTTAACGAATTATTGAACAGATTATTAATAACTTATCAAAGAACATTTTACTGAGCTCAGTTAAAAGTTTTTAAAAAGGTTATTAAATACTTTTAGAAATGGTTAAATAAATGAGCAATTAAGTAAACATAACACTGCCGCACCCCCATGCAATAGTATCATGTATTGGCGATCTCTCAGGTTGCTGGTTCGAGTTCCGGCTGGACCAGTTGGCATTTCTATGTGGAGTTTGCATGTTCTCCCTGTGTTCGCGTGGGTTTCCTCCGTGTGCTCCGGTTTCCCCCACAGTCCAAAGGCATGCGGGTATAGGTGAATTGAATAAAACTAAATTGGCCGTAGTGTATGAGTATGAGTGTTTGCCAGTACTGGGTTGCGGCTGGGTTATCCGCTGTGTAAAACATATGCCGGAATAGTTGCCGGTTCATTCCACAGTGGCGACCTCTGAAATAGAGACTGGAAGCCGAAGGAAAATTAATGAATGAATGAACTTTAGGCATTACATTGACACTGACGATGCCTAAACAGAGCTGTTTGATATTGAGCCTTTTTGAGGAGTGTGATTTGAATGTGGTAAAATGGAGAACGAGTAGCTCATAACAAGAAGCATGAGGACTGTCAAGTCCCCATTTATAAAACTTCGACAACCATAAGAGACATTATTCAAAATCAAAAACATTTTTAAAATGTTATCTGCCCCAAACTTTTGAGGTGCAGCCACATATTATTATTGCAAATAAAAACTGGATGAATTTGACTTTCTCCTACCACCAATAATGCTGCTGGGGAAATAATAATAATAATAATAATAATAATAATAATAATAATAATAATAATAATAAATTGCTGTTGTTATTATAAAATAAAAAAGAAATAATATTTATTTCAAAAATATATTATTATTAAATAAAAAGCCAATCGTTACCCAAATTTATTGACATGGAGAAATATGCACTAGATTTATGGATAATGGTACCCTACAATTATCATTTTCCTAAGAACAGTGTCTTGTACTTACAGATATGGCACTGATACGCCGTGGCTGTGTGCAAACCAATCTGCAGAGCGATCCCAGGCCCCTCTGGATGAAGTCATCAAGAATGAACTGAGTGACCTGGGTGGTTTTACCACAGCCTGTCTCTCCACTGATTACCAGTACCCGGTTAGCACTGATCAGCCTAACCAACTCCTACAAGATGACAAAAAAACAAAAAGGCCACGATAAAAGTAACACTGATTGTGTAATCAGCCAATTAAAATTATTTGTTCTATGTAGACAAAAGACTAAACTGATGAAATGTAGACACAGACAGTGAATTCATTAACAACAATGTAAAAATTTGACATTTACCTCTCTCATCCCATAAGAAGGTAACTTCTCTCTGAATTTCTGTGGGGGGGGCAAAAGCAAAAGCTATTTATTTTATTTTTATTTCTTGGAAAAAAATGAAAGCTTATGAAAAAAAAATCTGACTCACCAACATTTCAATGTACGCAGCATTATCTTCCTTCTTCTGTTGATCTTTCTTAAGCTTCTCATCCAAAGAAGGTATCCGCACAACATCCTGGAGTAAGTATTCTAAATTGGTTTCATTAAGTTCCTCTTTCAAACTTGCTCTTGACTTGATCTCGTCCTCCTGTTTCTCATCTTTAGGCTCAACTTTTGGCAATGGCATAATGTTTTGAGTTTCTAGAGGATCATCTCCATCAAAGTAACTGGAATGCAGACATAATTTTGGACAACACAGTTTTCAGAATTTCATGATTTTCCATGACTATTTGAAATCTGATGATTGTTAATTATTGAATTTGCACCTGTGACCACAGGGCTCCTCCTTGATCCTCTGAGATGTGGAAGGATGCACATCTCTGCCCAGATCTCTTTGGACAGTATTCAGCAACTGAGTAATGTGCTCCTCTCGTGATTCATCCATCTGAACAACAGCCCTCTAAAATAACACAACGATTTTTACTCTTAAAATATAAATTATAAAAGTTATTGACTGGTCAAATAAATAAACATTGTCACAGTTTTATTGCACAAGGTTTGTAATATTAATTTAATAAATTTATGCATTTTTTATTGATATGCTAAAATGTTTTAGTATACAGTGGGTATGGAAAGTATTCAGAGCCCCTTAAATTGTTCACTCTTTATTGTATTGCAGCCATTTTCAAAAATAATTAATGTATTTTTTTTTCCCTAAATGTACACACAGCAACCCATATTGACAGTAAAACACAGAATTGTTGGCATTTTTGCAGATTTATTAAAAAAGAAAAACGTCCTGGTTACGTCCGTAACCCACGTTCCCCGAATAGGGAATGGAGACATGTGTCTGGTAACAGACTATGGGAGTACGCCAGGCGACCAATCACTCTGAAGAGTAAGAAAACGGGCCGATGAATGCCAAATGAATTGGCCGAGCTCAGCTCCACCACTGCCAGTGATTAGCCATTAGTGGGATATATCAGCCGGCCACTGAGAAGCGAGCATCAGAATTTCTGCCTGCTGAAGAGCCGATCACTCAGCTAACAGCTGGAGACTCAGCTGCTGTGGCAGTGGAGACACACATCTCCGTTCCCTATTCCCTATACCCATCATGGGAACATCAACGTGTGTCTGTTAACAGACTATGGGAGACTGTATGAAAAACTAGCAATATAGACTAGCAATTTTAGAATACGACAGTACATTGGGAAAGCGTGCCAGTCCCCGAAGGGGGAGGACGCTGCGGAGGCCACCTGCTACCCAAGAAGACTTGATGGCAATAAGAACATACGGACTAGCCCTATGGAGGGGGAGTGCTACATATGACAAGCTGCAGAGCTGTCTTCGTAGACAGAATTTTTAAGGATAGAGAGTCGAGTGGCTCGAATGGGGGGGCCTCGGTCAGGGAATAAAACAACTGGCAATGGGCGTTTTCAGGAGAAGCAAACAGGTTGACCTGGGCTTCCCGAAGCGCTCCCATATCAGCTCCACTCTCCAGATGGAGGAACCTTGCGGGCAAAGATTAACAGCAATAGCGCGCTCCACCTGAGGAATCGCCTTGTATCTCCTGGCTGCTCCGCTGCTCCCGAGGGTGGCAGGAGATCTGGATCGTCATCGGAGCATGTTAACCTGCCCTCTGATGCAGCGAAGGATTCACATCCCTGGTGTCATCTAATGAAAGCGTGGCCATCCTGGAGGATGGACCAGTGCTCCCACTCGAAGCTTGGACAGAGCACACTGATGAGGAGCGAGGGGTCCGCGGGCCCAAAGGCGATGGATAAGCCCCCACTGTAACCCTCAGGCCTGCCCAAGTGCTAACCTCTTGGCGGGGAGCAGCAGGGGTGACGCACCCTAATGATAGAGTATGCCACGACCTTAGTTGTGCAACAGTCAAGCCCTCGCAGTGAGGGCAAGAACTGTCCGTGAGCACCACTTCAACATGCTGGACCCCCAAACATGTGATACAGTGCTCGTGCCTGTCATCCGGGGCGAGGAAACCACTGCATCTAGAAACGCACGGTCGAAACGACATCTTGAAAAAGACGCACTGCTCGACCGTGTTGCTCTCTTTTCAATTCAATTCAATTCAATTCATTTTTATTTCTATAGCGCTTTTACAATGTAGATTGTGTCAAAGCAGCTTCACATAGAAGAGTGCAGTGAATTGAAACAGTGTTAGTCCGGTTTTCAGAGTTAAAGTTCAGTTTAGTTCAGTTCAGTGTGGTTTAATTTTCACTGCTTAAAGTCCAAACACATCGTTGCGCAGCTCTACAAGTCCCGAACCATGCAAGCCAGTGGCGACAGTGGCGAGGAACGAACTTCACCAATTTGCGAAAGTGAAGGAAAAAAACCTTGAGAGAAACCAGGCTCAGTTGGGCACGACCATTTCTCCTATGGCCAAACGTCTTGTGCAGAGCTGCAGTCTAGGCGCCGGAGGCTGGAGAACGCTGGACGTCCATCTTGGAGAAGCTGCAGATGGGAGAGGTCCCCAGCTGGTGTACAGGCTGGCCCTTCAGGATAATGCGAAGACTCATCTGTCACTGGGGTCTTACAGGAATCAGACTCATGCTCTCCACTCCTCCATGACCACCACAGCAGCTGCTCAGAATACGGCCTTGTCCAGGATTATGGAAACCTTGGGAATAAAAAAATTTAAAAAAAGACTCTTAGGGAATTCTGCTCTTTTAATGGAAACTGCTCTTTTAGTACACCAGCGAAACGCGCAGGGGACTGGAAGCCCAGATCGACCGCCGCTGTTGCGTCTTCTCCCACACTGGTGAGTAGCACTGATTTTCACACTGGAAATCAGCTTGGCAGAAGGATTCTTCAGTCTTGTGAGAGGGTTTGAAGCGAAAATTCAAATGCTCGCTTCTCAGCGGGTGGCTGATATATCCCACTAATAGCTAATCACTGGCAGCTGTGGATTCATTGACCCGTTTTCTTACTCATCAGAGTGATTGGTCGCCTGACGTACTCCCATAGTCTGTTATCAGACACATGTTGAAGTTCCCATGAAGGGGAACTGAAATACCACATGGTCTTAAGTATTTAGACTGTTTGCTCAGTATTTAGTACAATCACTCTTTTGATCTAATACAGCCATGAGTCTTTTTGGGAAAGATGCAACAAGTTTTTCACCCCTGGATTTGGGGATCCTCTGCCATTCCTCCTTGCAGATCCTCTCCAGTTCATTGAGGCTGAATGGTAAACGTTGGTGGACAGCCATTTTTAGGTCTCTCCAGAGATCCTCAATTGCGTTTAAGTCAGGCTGGGCCATTCAAAAACAGTCACAGAGTTGTTGAAAGGCCACTCCGTAATTTTAGGGTCATTGTCTTGTTGGAAGGTAAACCTTCGGCCCAGTCTGAGGTCCTGAGCACTCTGGAGAAGGTTTTTGTCCAGGATATCCCTGTACTTGGCCACATTCATCTGTCCCTCGATTGCAACCAGTCGTCCTGTCCCTGCAGCTGAAAAAAAAAAAACACAGCATGATGCTGCCACAACCATGCTTTCCTGTTGGGACTGTATTGGACAGGTGATGAGCAGTGCCTGGTTTTCGCCACACATACCGCTTAGAATTAAGGCCAAAAGTTCCATCTTAGTCTTCCATCAGAACAGTGAATCTTATTTCTCACCATCTTAAAGTCCTTCAGGTGTTTTTTAGTGTGTGGAGAGGCTTCCATCAGGCCACTCTGCCATAAAACCCCAACTGGTGGAGAACTGCAGTGATGATTGACTTACTACAAATTTCTCCCATCCCCGACTGCATCTCTGGAGCTCAGCCACATTGATCTTTGGGTTCTTCTTTACCTCTCTCACCAAGGCTCTTCTCCCCAATAGCTTAGTTTGGCCAGACGGCCAGCTCAAGGAAGGGTTCTGGTCATCCCAAACGTCTTCCATTTAAGGATTATGGGGGCCACTGTGCTCTTAGGAACCTTACGTGCAGCAGATTTGTTTTTGTTTTTTCGTAACCTTGGCCAGATCTGTGACTTGCCACGATTCTGTCTCTGAGCTCTTCAGGCAGTTCCTTTGGCCTGATGATTCTTATTTGCTCTGACATGCATTGTGAGCTGTAAGGTCTTATATAGACAGGCATGTGGCTTTACTAATCAAGTCCAATCAGTATAATCAAACACAGCTGGACTCAAATGAAGGTGTAGAACCATTTAAAGTATGATCAAAAGAAATGGACAGCACCTTAGAGTTAAATATATAGCGGCACAGCAAAGGGTCTGAATACTTAGGACCATGTGATATTTCAGTTTTTCTTTTTTAATAAATCTGCAAAAATATCAACAATTCTGTTTTATTTTCTGTCAATATGGGGTGCTGTGTGTACATTAATGAGGAAAAAAATGAACTTGAATGATTTTAGCAAATGACTGCAATATAATAGAGTGAAAAATTTAAGGTGGTCTGAATCCTTTCCGTACCCACTGCATGTATATATGCCCAGACTTTTTTCTTCATGGTCTTGAGGGCGCCATAAAAAAATAAAATAAAAATAAATAAAAATCAATTATTCTATCATTAAATCACAGGTGTCCAAACTAGTGTTTTCACGATATTGGAATTTCTAACTTTGATACGTTACCTTGTGGAAAAAATAAGGATATTCAATACCATTTTTGATACCACAATGAAAAAAAATCCACAACATAGAGTCTACAATAATAAAATAAGAAAGTTTTTAATAAGTAAAAAGGAAATGGAGAGAGACATGGCCACGCTCCCATACAACTTGCTTAAGACTTACGTATATTCGTTTTTTTTTCATGTAACCCTTTATTCCCTCTTTATGTGTAATCAGGTATCTTGCAACAAGTCTCTTGCTCATGTATTAATATTATGGTTTTAATACTCCTCCAATCAATGTTTAACTCTACCACAGCTAAACAAGGTCATAGATGGTTCATGTGTGATGTCTCTGCAAAGCTAATTTGGTGTACTGAACAATCGTTTACATGTTATGTTAATACGTGAGAAACATATTAACATTTTAAGAAACTTTAACATTTCTGCATCAGCATTCACTCAGAATGCATATGCAAATCACCAAGCTTCCCAACAAAGGTCTATAAAACTTCCCTGGGGAAGGTAACTTTCTCATTGGTGAACTCAGCTCCTAAGGGTGGTACAAAACCATCTTTAAAAAAACTGGTGACTAAGGCCACGCCCCAGAGATGACATAAAAAGAAAAGGAGTGACCCAGAGAGAGAGTTGTTCCATTCCAGCTCAGGACAGCTTCTCTTCAGGTCCAGGGAGCAGGCGTGGACCCTGGCAAAAATGGGATAACAGCACAAATGTTCCCATCTCCATTACTTTTCTTTATTTCC
Organism: Danio jaintianensis; assembly: GCA_903798115.1. Taxonomy (NCBI): domain Eukaryota; kingdom Metazoa; phylum Chordata; class Actinopteri; order Cypriniformes; family Danionidae; genus Danio; species Danio jaintianensis. The sequence continues at coordinate 18,924 of CAIGQV010017049.1, read as the reverse complement.
TTTCCATCGAGAGTCTAGTTAAGTTTAGTGTGCCATGAAACCAGAAGCCAACAAGACTACAGTCTTTTTGCCACATCAAACTTGAAACGACAGTCTCCACCCAACGCCAAGCCTCACAGCAATAACAACCGTCCACTAGCTAACCACGTGGTAATCCAGCTCCACAGTGGGAGTTATTCACATCACAAAAGGAATGCAAGTAACTCCTCCAGACTATACTGAACTGGTGTAAATTATATATATATATATAACCCTAAGGAGACCATAGAAGGATTAAATTGATGACTTTTGGTTTTGTCTTTTTGGTCTTACAAAATCTGAGGTTTTTACATCATTACACTTTCTCAAACTCTTATTTTTCTTCCTTTACTCTTCTCTACAACCTGTATGAATGTGTGTTTGTGTTAGTTTCTGTTAGATTAGTCAATAAAGTTTAATTTTGTATAAAGAAAAGTGCTTGTGCATATTTATGAATCTAATGGCTTAAACTTAGATCTTGTTACCCCTGCTTGAACATAAATGTTGTTGTTTTTTCTTGTTTTTTTTGTTTTGTTTTTTTGGATAGCAATAGCCGTAGTTGAAGTAAACTGTCCATTCGAACAAATCGCTGGACAAATCATTTGTTCGCATTTAAAGAGTCGATTCTGGAGAACGCTGGACATCCATCGTGGAGAAGCTGCAGGTGGGAGGCTGGCCCTTTAGGATAATGCGAAGACTCGTCTGTCACTGGGGTCTTACAGGAATTAGTCTCATGGTCTCCACTCCTCCATGACCACCACAGCAGCTGCTCAGAATACGGCCTGGTCCAGGATTATGGAAACCTCGGGAATAAAAAAAAAAGACTAACAGATGCCGTTCAAATTATAACGACTTTTGGGAAGTGTTCCTGGCTCCTGTTGCCCTAAATAATGCAGACTAACAATCCTTTAAAGCATTTGTGTTTTATGTGTATGCTAATGCAAAGAGATGTGTCTTTAATCTAGTTTTAAACTAGTTTTAAATCCAGAGTTTAGGTGCCAGATATGAGAAAGATCTACCACCTACAGTTGATTTAGATATTCTGGGACTAATCAATTGTCCAGAACTAACTCAGCATAGTGGACGTGAGGGGAAATAATACACCAGGAGCTCCCTCAAATACTGGGGAGCTAAGCCGTTCAGGGCTTTGTAGGTAGTCAATAAAATTTAACAATTTATACGATATTTAATAGGGAGCCAATGCAATGATAAAAAACTGGAGTAATATGATCATATTTCTTTGTCCAAGAAAGCACTCTAGCAGCTGCATTTTGAACCAGCTGAAGTTTGTTAATTAGACCAATAGGGCAACCACCTAGTAACGCAATACAATAGTCTAACCGAGAGGTCATGAAAGCATGAATAAGCTTTTCTGCATCAGACATTGATAGCAGCATATGTCGAAGTTTGGCAACATTTTTAAGATGAAAAAATGCAGTTTTACAGATGCTTGAAATCTGGCCTTCAAACGACAGGTTGCTATCAAAAATCACACCCAAATTTTTCACTGAAGATGAGGACTGAACTAAGAATCCATCAAGGGTTACACAGTGTTCTAGGTTTTTTCATGTGAGGTTTTTGGGTCCAATAAGCAAGACCTCAATTTTATCTGAATTTAATAATAAAAAGTTATTAGTCAGTTATTATAAGTTATTATTAGAAAAGTAAGGGACCAAGAACTGAGCCTTGTGGTACCCCACAGTGTACTTTTGATCTGTATGATGCTTCTTCATTAACTAACACAAACTGCTAACATTCAGATAGATAAGACATGAACCAGGCCAATGCAGTTCCTGTAATACCAACATAATTTTATGAGAATATATTGATCGATTGTATCAATTGCAGCACTGAGGTTCAATAACACTAAGAGAGAAATACAACCACGATCGGACGACAGAAGGAGGTCATTTGTAACTCTTATGCTGCGTTCACACCAGACGCGGAACGCGCGTAAATAGACGCGTGAACATTTTAGTTTACTCGCTTCATTCGCGCGTCAAAATCCGCTTCATTCGCGCGTCAAATCCGCTCCATTCGCGCATGAAAATCACTTCACCGTAGACGCGGATTCGCGTCATGGGCGGGGCTGCCCGGTGACTCTAGCTTCGTTGCTAAATGGCTAACATGGATTTTATTGAGAGAAAAGCTGTGTTTATGTGCTTTAGGAAGACTGAAAAACAGCGTCGATTTGTTTGGAGCCGTGCCTGAGTCCACTAGATCCATTCTGAGGTGCACCCAGCTCTGTGAGTTCATAAACTCCTCCAGAAACTATACCTGGATGATGGAAGCTTTCAGCGGTGCTTCCGACTAAGCCAAGCCCAGTTTGATGAAACTGCGTCAAACGCGCAAAACGCTCAATCCGGGCCGCGCCATTCGCGCGTATCGCGCCGCAGGGTGCCTAATCGCGTCTTTGCATTGACTTAACATGTAAATCACTCGCGCTTGACGCTTCTTCCGCGTCTGGTGTGAACGCAGCATTAGGAGTGCTGTTTCTGTGCTATGAAATGCTCTAAATCCAGATTAAAACTTTTCATAAATATTGTTTCTTTGTAGGAAAGAACATAGTTGAGCAGATACGACTTTTTCTAGTATCTTTGATAGAAAAGGCAGGTTTGAGATGGGTCTATAATTTACTAGTTGTTTGGGATCAAGCTGTGTTTTTTTAATAAGAGGGTTAATGACAGCTAGTTTAAAAGTTTTAGGAACATATCCTAAAAGTAGGGATGAATTCAAAATGTTAAGAACAGGTTCAGAAACTTCTGAAAACAACTGTTTTAATAATTTGGTCGGTATAGGATCTAGCATAGACATTGTTGATTTGGACAAATTTATCAGTTTAGACAGTTCTTCCTCACTTACTGCTAAAAAAGTTTGAAGTTTATCCATTAACGATCTACAGTGCTCTAATTGGGACGAAGCTGTAGGAGGCAGATTGATGGTGCTTATTATATCTCTGATATCATCAATCTTGCATGTGAAAAAATTCATAAAGTCATTACTGCTGTGTTGAGAAATGCATGTTGATGCTTTATTTTTAGTTAGATTGGCTACTGTGTTAAACATGCATGCTGTTTCACTCCAACAGAGGCTAGTATGTCTACGAAGGCCAGACTTAAAGCATCTTTTTCATTATCTATATGAATATTAAAATCACCAACAATTAAAATTTTATCTGTGGCCAGAACTACTTCGGATAAGAAATCAGCAAATTCTTTTGTAAAGTCGGTATGGTGCCCTGGAGGCCTATATACTGTTTAAATTGCACACTGAAATATACAACACTATAACTTCAAAATGAATTATATTTGAAGTCAGATCGCTGAGTAACACTAAAAATATTACTGTATATAATGCCAACGCCTCCACCTTTGCCTTTAAGACGTGGCTCGTGTTTATAATGATGTTTATTAAAGAGTACACACAAGAGTATGCAAAAAAAAAAAAAAAAAAAAAGTTTTACATTAAAGTAAAGATTGATTGAGGTATTGAATAAATCAATTGCAAAAAAAAAGATTCATTTAAAAAATATGTGAACAAAATTAAAATAACCTCTTCATATATCACCCTTTTAAAATATGAGACTGTTAAGAGATTTAATTGGCAATTTAACTGGCCACACAATGGATGGAAACACAATGAAGAGATATAGTACTATGTTTCAACTCATTATCTGCATTACATGGTTTTTACAGTGATTAAAGAGATCATCTTCAAGACAGGACTTTCTGTATGAAATTTGTACAAAATTTATACTAACATGAAAAAGAAACAAAAGTTTGTACAGGAGTAGAGGTGAATTAGGCGGCAGAGAAGCTGACTTAAACTTGCTCAGAGAAACGCTTTTGCTGTCAATCATTGTTTACTTCACTAATATGGATTGAATATGCCTATTGATAGAAGGTTAGTGAAGAAATGTTATACTCCCATGTAAAAGTATTTTGTAGTATTTTCAAAATAAAAAATACAGTATTTTACTTTCATACATGTTGTGGCTGCTGTATTTTGTAGTTTATTTTTCGATACACGTAAAATTGAGGTATTTAGTATTTTATTTTAAAATACATTTCAATGTATTTTTGCCCATCCCTGACGGTAATACATGTTATTGCCAGAATAATACAACACAGTATGTTTGCATGCTTTTATTAAAATAGGAAAATTACAAATAAAGCATATGTCCTGCCATATGGGCAGAGATGTTCCCTTAGGGTAAAGTATTCATTACCTTTCTTCAAAATCTTTTATCAATAGTAGACCTAAACAAATGAAAGCATAGGACGTCACCATTTTAACCTATACTGAAAGTTATAATGTGCGCCTGAGAGGAGATTTGACTTTCCAGTGGTTAAATGTTGACCTCACAAAGGCATAGAGTAGCAGAATACCCATATACAGCCATTTATCCAGCTGATGCGTCGCGATATTCACTTCTGTGACTTTGCTGGCTTTTACAGGTTGTTAGGTTATAAAACATTATAAAAACTGTGGACGTGGCCTGCTCTGTAATGCTGAGATTGCCATCTAGTAGTCACTGGTTAAATTGCATTAGTACATTTGCGCGCGGATCGAAAGTTCCGCGCGGATCAAGAGTTGTGCGCGCGTGGATTTGCCGAGAAAATGTGTAAAATCTCATAATCCAAATGAGCGCCACCTGATCCACACATGCGCAAATTATGATTCACGTACACAAAACAGAGCATGTGTATTCACAAAGACAACTCTGTTTTTACAAAATGATGCACATTTATTTAAATCTAACTTTTTCAGACACAAGTTTAGTAACGCAGGATTGTATATTTCTCAAATCGGTAGGTAGATGTGTACACATAAAAAAATTTTTAAAAAACGCTGTGGCTTTTTCATGTAAAGCTGTTTGTGTTTGATTCCCGAAAAGCTTAAAAACCACGAAAAGAAAGTCTCAAAATTCAAACGAAGCCGGCAGTATAGATTCAAACAAAAAGTCAATTCACACGCGCGCGTCACCTGATTCGCAAATGCAAAACTTCCTTTTCGCACACGTAAATGAAGATGCGTGAATGCAAAACATAATATTTGTTTTCACGAACATGTTTATGTTTGCGCAAATCTTAAATTCACAGACTCGAATTGAAGCCATTCGTTTGTGGATGTGAAAATGCATATGCAACATTGATGGAGCACGTGGATGAAAGAGTGTACATTTGCAAATAATATTGATACTAATTTCATCCCATATACATAAGGTGGTTAGAACTCATACTTAAATTTCCCTTTTAGATTTTGTATTGAAGATGGGATTTGTTTTTACCAATTTGTTGCATCTGAGTCTAAAATTGTCATATGTTGTGACAAATTTTATTTGATATAAAATGAAAATGGATACTATTATGGTGACTTCACCATAAAACTTTACAATAAGATTTAATATTTTGTTTTTGTGCAGATCCATTTTTTATGAGACTGTTTAAATCATGTCACAACAAATGTGATATGCTGAGAAATATTCTCATATCAGTATGGTTACTCTTAACTCGGACAGTCACACCACATGACAAAAATGTAAGTAGAGGTCATCTAAAGCTGTGGGATGCTGTAATAATATCTTGTCAGAGGAACATAAATGTATATCTTTTTTAACAAATACCCATTTTTATTAGTAGATGACATCATGGACAGCTAAAAATGCATGTCACGTTATTCACCCCTATATTAATTTATAAATATGTAATTATATATGAATATGACAGCATCACTGTGTCATGAACAGTGAGAACCAAGCAACATCTCAAGGCTCTTAGAGAACCAGAGGGAGTCAAAATTACTGAGTGTGAAAATATAATGGGATAAATATGGATTGATTTCAAAATTAATGTTCGAATTTCACTTTGTATAATAGCAGATACCAGGTGTAACTTAGTATTTCATTTATTGCAGGTTTTCTGGAAGCTCCAGTTGAGGCCATCAAGAAAATACTGATGGCCTAAACCCGTGTCAGCCTGGACAGACATCTATTGAAGTTCTGCTACACCACATTAATATCTCTCCTTTTGTATGGATAACTGACTATTGCGGTGTTCTCTGAAGGTACTACTGGAGCAAACCAACAGTACCCGTTACAGTGAAATGTGTATTCATAAAGGATAGTGATATATGTGTAACAAGTCCAGTACATATATCAAAGTTTGTCATAGAGAAAAGTTATTTTTAGGATTTGAAAAAGTCACATTCGGACATCTTTGAAACGATAGTTTTAATCAATTTTACTTGTTTTTAACATCTTTGAACTAATACTGCTGTCGATCAGCGCCACCTCCTGGACTGATTATTTTAAAAATGCGATCTAATAGGAATGAAAAACAACATTTGCAAGTCATTTACCATTACCATAAGACGGCATCTAGTGCCCTTTAAATGGAGACTTGTCCTTGCAAAAGTGATAATTTTCTCCTTTTTTCAAACATATAACCAACTCAAACAAATGTAATTCACCAAAATGTTTGACACACACACGTACTGTCCCACTAACACACTGATTGAAAGACTGGCACAAAGTAAAAATAAAGTGGCATTTTGAAATGACAAAAAAAAACACACAAATACTACACAATACAAACTAACTAAATGAAACATAAATGGCTCCCGATTGGAATCAACATGCAAATCAGCCAGCAGAGTATCAGTAACATACTTTTATTTTTTGGAAATTGCATGGCTTAACATTACATACCTGTTAAGTTTCATGCCAGTAATTTGGTTTGCTCTATAATGCAGTGATCTATTACGTGTGTGTGTTCACTGAAGAGCTGCTAACTACAGTATAACAGCCGACAGGTTGGGAACACTGATGCTGACAGAAGTTTAACGGCTTTAACACACACCTTTTAAAATCAGTGGATCACAAAAACACTCTGTAAACCACTCAAAATGGTATTGACAACCATTTTCGGATCAAGATTTACCAGTTGTAAATGCTGTAAACGGAAGTTATAAGCATCCTACCGGAAGACGTTGGTCGCTATGGTGCCCTCCAAGCGGCAATGAAGAAAAAGGTCTATACAGCAACTGTCTCAGGATGTTCAAAGTCCAGAAAAGGAACTAAAAACTTTGTCAAAACATTGCATGTATCTTCAGTGAATCCTCCGAATAAATAAAAAATTTAAAAAAAAAAAAAAAAAAAAAAAGACTATTTCATCCCACAATTTAATTGGTAACACTTTACAATAAGGTTGTATTAGTAAATGTTAGTTTATGTATTTACTAACATGAACAAAGAACGATACATTTAAAACAACTCCCATATGAAGAAAATACAGTTCATTTCAGGTTACAGTGCATTACTGTTAACAAACATAAATTTTGATTTTAATAAAGCATTAGGAAATGTTTGCATTTATTAAATTATTAATAAATGCTGTACAAGTGTTGTTCATTCTTAGTTCATGTTAGTATTAACTAACATCAACTCATGAAACCTTATTGAAAAGTGACCATTTAAATGTATGCCTTTTTGTGTATTTGAGTGTACTGCGTGTATAAATGTGTTTAATGGAGGATTGTATGCTGTACTTTAAGCAAATACACGATGTGTGGTGTGTATTCAATAAACTGATACACAGGCTAAGTTGTGTATGTGCATTATGTATTTTTATTTGTAAAAATGTGTTTACTGCTATATTTATGGCTTTTGTTAGTATGCATTTATATGTCATTTCTATTTAACCTATGTTGAAATGTACGACGGTGAAACAACGTCAAGATATCAACGTTGATTCAATTTGCAAAATCAACACCCAATTCAATTGTCATTTAATGTCTACAAAACGACCATAATTCATCCATGATGGAAGAGCGTGAAACAACGTCGTGATTTCAACGGTGAATCACCGGTGGTGGTTCAACAGTGAAACAACGTCACCAAATCCCCGTTGATCCAATTTGCAAAATCGAAAGGTTATTTAACGTTAATTTAGCAATAGACCTGACGTTGATTCAACGTTGCATCACCGTTACAATGCCGGATGGGTTAAATTAGCTGTAAATCTTCAAGAAGACGTTACTCCAATGTAAGCAATATTTATAACGTTAAGCGCTATTACTCACAGATCTCCTCTCTGCCTCGGACTTTTTAATTCCTCCCCATTTGGCATACCACAGTCCTATTTCTCGACCCTTTAAATGAGATGGATGTTTGCCTCTTCCTCCTCTTCGACACCCTCCAAGTCCATGCTCTACCACTGTGTCCCAGTCAGAGCTCTTCGTGTATCCTCCTCCACCACTGGCCCCTGCATCCCACCTGGACCCCACATCTCCGAACTTTCGACCCCCACCTCTTCGACCGCGTCTATTACCGTACCCATGACTCATACCGCTGGACTAAAAGATAGCGCTGGACAAGTCCCATGAACCAGAACAGCCGTTGTGTCCAGTGTCGTTTTAAACGTCTCCTCCTCTTCTTTTTATTCTTCTTCTTCTTCTTCTTCTTCTTCTTCTTCTTCTTGTTTTTCTTCTTCTTGTTTTATGGCGACTAGCTCGTTAAAAGCATTATCGCCACCTACTGTACTGGGTGTAACTTAGGTTGGTGATGAGTGAATATTAGAAAGGGGCAGGAAGAATAAACGGAGAAAAAAACAAAAAACCTTTGGACGTTTCACATTCTCCAATCATGACATTTAGACCACATATTCATGTCAGTGCTGCGTGTTCAGCTCCTCTAACACTCTTTATGTCGATGATTGAGAATAGGCCTACTCCCGTCATAAATATTATAGGCCTAATCTAGAATTTTCTGAATCTTCTATATATCTGATAAGTGCTGTATATACTGGCCAAATCCATTAAACCTTTTCCTAAAATAGTTTTGTCAGCAACTTCATTACTGGATACCCCAACATGTGATGGAACCCAACAGAAATAAACAATTATTCCTATCTTCTTTAATCTATATAAAGATAAATATATTTTGCTTCTAAATCCCCTCTGTCTGATTTTGCATTTGCTATGCTAATTAAAGCTGAAGATGAATCTGACCAAATTACTACTTTATTTGTTCTGACTTGTTCAACCCACTGTAATGCAATAATTATAGCCATTAATTCCACTGTGTATACTGATAAATTATTGGACAATTTTAAACTAATGTGTATTTTGAACTCTGGAATATTTACACCTATTCCTACCTTTTTCCTAGCTCTCCATAGTGGGACATCAGTGAGTGGTTTTTACTCCTCCATCCAAAGTTATCTCGTCCTTCATATGAGTATTCCCACCAATCTTCTAGTACTTTATGAGTAAGATGGTTGCTAACTGATTGTTGGAGATTTACCCAGTATGTCATCATCAATTTTATCCTCCTAAATTCAAGAGGCATTTCTCACATTTCTGCTCTAATTGCATCTACAGGGGAGGTTTTGATTGCTCCACAACATAATCGTAATGCTCTGGCTTGTATGATATCTAGTTTTCCCAATATAGACTTGTATGCAGATCCATACACAATGCAGCCATAATCAAAACAGGATTGAATCAATGCTTGATACATGCACAGCAATGCACTACGACTAGGTGACTAGCAATTGAACGCATACAGTTTATAATCATGTTACATTTTGTTTATATTTTATTTATATGAACTTTCCATTTTAACTTTTCATCTAACCGTAAACCAAGGTATTTAAAAACAGGTACTATTTCCAATATCTGATCATATAACTTTAGATCTGTGTGTACAGTTTTCTTGTTTTTGTAAATTTTGCAAATATCATATATTTTGTTTTTGATACTGATAACTTTAAGCCCCATTCCAGGGACCACTCCTCAACTTTTTAAATTGATTCCTGTATTCCTTTATTAACATTTCTAATATTGCGTCCTCTTTTCCAAAATTCTCCATCATCTGCATAAAGTGCTTGTCCTATTCCTACCTTTTAACCTTATCAAAAACATCATTAATTATTATATTAAACAAAATGGGACTAATTGCACTACCTTGTGGTGTACTATTTAGAATATTAAAAGCAGCTGATAATTCTTCTTCAATTTTACCTTGAAAAGTATGTTCAAATAATAATTTTACATTTTTCCACCTATACTCATTTTGTTCAATTTAATTAGCAATGCTTCCCTCCATAATGTATCATAGGCCTTCTCGATGTCAAAGAAAACTAAAAACATATACTCTTTCATTATAAAAGCTTTTCTAATTTCATTTTCAAATAAAACCAAGGCATCTGTTGTGGAAAAAAAAAAGGTTGTTATTTCCTTTTTCTCTAAAATATAATTTAATTGCTTCACAATCATTTTTTCCAGTTCTTTAAAATTTGATAACTTATCATATCCTTACCTGGTGTTGTATTATTTGAATTACTGATAGTTATTTTAATCTCAAAATATTTAAATTCATCATCTAGACTACTATTAAAATCCAGCATTTTCATGCATACATCTCCATATAAGTCCATAATTTGTTGACGTTTTGTTAAAAATGCATCATCTAGATTATCAATGCTGTGAGCTTTAGCAAATGTTTGAGCCAACATTGTGACCTTTTCTTTATTTGTAATTCCTATTTTCCCATTTTCCTCCATCACAGGTATCTTTCTGGAGCTATCAATTCCATTAATCTTTTTAATCATATGCCAAACTGCATTCATATCAGTTTCTCTGCATATTGTAGACATTTTGCCAGGCTATTCAATTCAATTCATCTTTATTTCTATAGCACTTTTACAATGTAAATTGTGTCAAAGCAGCTTAACATAGAAGTTCTAGTAAATTGAAACTTTCAGTCCAGTTTTCAGAGTTGAAGTTCAGTTTAGTTCAGTTCAGTGTGGTTTAAATTTCACTGCTGAAAGTCCAAACACTGAAGAGCAAATCCATCGATGCGCAGCTCCACAAGTCCCAAACCATGCAAGCCAGTGGCGACAGTGGTGAGGAACAAACTTCACCAATTGACGAAAGTGAAGGGAAAAAAAACTTGAGAGAAACCAGGCTCAGTTGGGCATGACCATTTCTCCTCTGGCCAAATGTCCTGTGCAGAGCTGAGCAGAGCTTTTCATTGTCTAGGCGCCGGAGGCTGAAGAACCCTGGAGGTTGAAGGCTACCATCTTTGTGCTCCTAATAATCTTTTTTACATAAGCTTTTTTTCCTTTGATAATCTAAGACACACTCACTTCTGGAGTGAGCGTTCTATTCAAAAATCTAAATACTTTATGGTTTTCTTTAATTGCCCTAGAGCATTCTTCAGACCACTAAGGTACATTTTTTCCTCTTCCTTGTGCCATTTGCTAATGGGATTGATTGTAATGCTGCAGAGTAAATGCCATCTACTACCTTACCATATACATCATCGATATTTCCCTCTAGTGTTATATTTTTAAAAAGGTCTTCCCATATTGCATGGAATTTTTCCCAATATGCACATTTGCACACCCATCTTGTACGCAGGTTTTGTGTCTGAACCTTCACATATTATAGGAAAATGATCACTTCCTATATTATTTTCAGAAACTGACCATGTACATTTACCAGCTAGTGATGCTGAGACTATTGTGATATCTAAGCATGATGCGCTACCTTTTCTTACATCTATTCTTGTTGGTTTGCCATCATTTAGACACACTAAAGATTTCTCTCCCATGAAATTTTTTTTATTATGTCACCATTTTTATCAGTTTTCCTACTACCCCAAATACTATTATGTGCATTAAAGTCACCTCATAAAATCATTTTATTTGATGTTTTACCTATAATGCTTTCCAATATGTCTACTGCTAATTCTAAACAAGGATTATAAAAGTTTACTATTCTCTCTTCTTCTTCTTCTTCTTCTTCTTCTTCTTCTTCTTCTTCTTCTTCTAAATTTATTGGCGATTAACAAACAACAGAATATTGTATTTCCGCCACCAAGTGGTATGGAGTGCCCGAAACCCAGTCCATAGTACAGTTACTAACGCCACAGTACAGTTACTAATCTGGTTCTCAGCTGTGCTATACAGACAAACACACACCGCCACCCCCACAACCCCCTTTTATGTAAAAGACAACTCTGCCTTAAAGATTTTCAGCTCGAAAATATAAAACATTGTTTTGGAGTTGTTCTTAAAGGAAAGTTTACCAAAAATAAAATGCTCACTATTTACGCAGCCTCCTGTGGTTTCAAACCTTTGTGAGTTTCTTTCTTCTGTTGAACACAAAATTATATATTTTGAAGAAAGCTAAAAAACCTGTAACCGTTGACTTCCATGGTAGGAAAAACAAATACAGCTTTCTTCAGAATATATTGTGTTCAACAGAAGAAAGAAAGACAAACAGGTTTGGAACAAGTGAGGAGAGAGTAAATTATGACAGAATTGTCAGTTTTGTGTGAAACAAAACCGTTTTTTGTCTTCTGGCTTCATTTCCTAACCATATTTTGAAGAATTGCTGTAAACAAACAGGTGCCTGGCTGGCCACAATGATTTTACATGTGAATATGCAATTTACCACATAGCATTCTCACAGTATGGAAAGTTAATTACTATACTGTTACTATTCTAATAACTATGTGAACATCCACATTCTGTAATTCTAAAATTACCTTTTGTGACCCAACAGGAGTAGTCTTTTTGAAAATTATATTAATGGTATGGAGACATTATATGTAGACTTAGTATTGACATTGCTATTTTAGATTTTTAATATACGGGGCCATTGTAAACCCACACAACTACAATGGAGATGGGAATCCTTGAACCAGTAAGCAGCAGCAGCATGATGAACTTTAAGAACTGTGCTGAATGTCCACTCTCCTAACCTTTTGGCCAAAAAATAAAATCATATTCTGGAGGTTTTAAATTGCTGGGGTCAAATTGACCCCAGAGGAAAAAAGGTGTTAGCAGATTTTAGGGTAACAGGACAGTTAAGCATGAGCAAACACATAATTCATGATTAACTGAACATAAAGTAAAGGCATTTTAACCATTATTTACAATTTGATAAGCCATATACTATTTCTTCGATTCATCGTGTAAGTTAACTGAACAACAAGCTAGTAATTATGTTTAATTACTGCTGGTTTGCAATTTTATATGGCTAAAATAGTGTAATAAACACAGTTAGCAGCGAATTGTCATTAATACAGTACTAATAAAGGCAATTTGACCCCCTATTCTTAAGTGAAAGTTATATCCACATTAATTATTGCACTTATTGGGTGTGATTAGTGACAGCCACAGAACTTATAATACAAGATATATAATAGAAGAAAAGCAGTCTTATACATTTTATTTAACAACCAAATAAATAAACCCTTTGACCTAAGATACAATCTGCACTTTTATGAATTTTATGTCACAATCTGTGAGATCCTCTTGCTATATCTTGCTGGATCTGGAAAAAAATCTTTCTGTCTTCCCATTTCGTTTGCGCATGCCCAATAATCAACTTCCTATTATCTAGCGCGCAATTTCTGATACATCCATTCATCCAATGCCAGAAGCATCACCTACAGTCCTGAAGACTACTCAGACGTTTGCACATCCACAATGATAATCATATACCACAAATGTGTTTTTCTTTGGTAATGCACTTTCGAACAATATACCGATGTATATCTTTAGCTGGAATGATTGTCATTACTGCAATAGGCACAGATTTACAAACTGATACTTCATACATCTAAGCTGACAGTTAGATTGCGTTACTGTGTAATGTTAAACATAAAGTTAACCTCTGGATTAATGCTAGAGATTAGCTGCAGTCAGTCAGATAAGGAGTTAATGCATTATATTGCATGTTTAATATTAATTACGCCATTCCTTTCTCCTGCCATTCGCGTTCGGGAAACACCTGGGTGCGTCTCAATCGGTCTCAATCAGCTCCCTTGTTCAGTAGTCAGAGCACTGATCAGGGATTCAGCTAGTTTAAGTGCTGTTTTAATCGCAAAATTCTTTCAATGCATTGAAACACTCGCTGCCTTTAAGAGAATTATGAATCACGTGAATCAAATCAACAAATATAATGAAAAATTTGACTTTTTTTTAAAGAAATGTATATAACATACCTGATTTAGCTTATTACACGACCTGAGTCTTGTTCAGTTTATTTTGTTGCATTTATTTTAAATTAATTGATAATTAATGAAAAATAAGTAAATAAAGTTTAGCCCTCTGATATGTAGGAAGTATTTGCTAACAATGGTGTGTTTAAATATTTATTCTTTTAGAAGTGGAGGATCCAGCAGAAAAGGCATCACTGGCAGTAGAAATGAGCTCATCAAATGTAAAAGATGAGGAGGATGCTATAACTCATGGTAAGTTTGAAAATTCTAGGTTTTATTTATCATGAATTATGTATTTAGAACTTTAGTAGATCATTTGCTACATGCATATTATCTGTAATTATCAAATTAGATTGGGATTTGAGGATGTTTCTTACAATTTCATTCATTGGTACACATTCGGTTTGACAGTTGGTTTGGTGCATACACATACATAATGTTGCATAATTTAACCCACCTTTGAAAGAATGTGTATTTTCTAAACATGTTCATCAACCAGTTCTGTTTTTGTGTACATTAATTTGATAATTAGAAAGAAAGAAAAAAAAATGGATTAAATGTTTCATTTTAGCTTTTATTAAGTAAATGATCATTGTAAAAATTAAGGCAACAGACTTACAGATTTTTAAAGTAAAGGCAACTAATAGCTTTAGGTTTACTCATTTTAAAGTCTACTAATAATGTTTTACAGTGTAATGAGATTTAAAAATTATCATATTGTTTGACATTTTGATAATGATAACCTCAGTGAGCAGCTAGAGATTACTGTGGCAAGGACCGGAAAGTTTTGGTGTCTTGGATGTTTTATTGCATCATTTTCATTAACACACTCACAAAAATAAAGGTACAAAACCTGTCACTGGAGTGTTACCTTTTCAAAAGGTACACTTTTGTACCTATCAGGTCCACATTTGTACCTTAAAGGTGCAAATTAGTACATAAAAAGTAAAAATGTCACCCTTAAGTTATCAGTGTGGACCTGTTATGTACAAAAATGAAAATGTACCACCCCAGTGACAGCTGTTGTACCTTTATTTCTGTGATTGAAATGTTTATTTTGTCTATTGACTATTTTGTGTGTTTGCAGCCAGAAAGTCAGAGTGAGAAGTCTGCAGCCTTCCATCGACATGGGTTGGACAGAGGAACTATTGCATCCACTGCTTCGATTGCAGATCCTGTTTTTTTTCCAAGGGATTAAAAATCATTCATTCATTCATTTTCCTTCGGCTTAATCCCTTTATTCATCAGGGGTCGCAATGTTTTACGCAGCGGATGCCCTTCCAGCCGCAACCCAGCACTGGAAAACAGTGCTGAGTTACAGGTAC
The DNA here is from genome assembly GCA_903798115.1 of Danio jaintianensis. Classification (NCBI taxonomy): domain Eukaryota; kingdom Metazoa; phylum Chordata; class Actinopteri; order Cypriniformes; family Danionidae; genus Danio; species Danio jaintianensis. The sequence continues at coordinate 3,564 of CAIGQV010017049.1, read as the reverse complement.
GCAGCGGATGCTCTTCCAGCCGCAACCCAGCAGTGGGAAACAACAATACACTTTTACATTCATACACATACACTCATACACTCCAGTCACTTTAGTTTATCCAACTCACCTATAGTGCATGTCTTTGGACTGTGGGGGAAACCGGAGCACCCAGAGGAAACCCATGCCAACTGAGGCACCGTGCCGCCCAGATTAAAAATCTAACAAATAAATTCATCTTGAAAGCAAAACTTTGCTTAATTTTTGGTTTGTTTAAAGGTCTCTAATTTTACTGTTCTTTACTATTTGGAAATAGAATAGACAAAACAATGTGCAGAGTCCTTTTATATTCCTATTGCTCACTGTTCTTTGCTGTTTGTCACTGCCAATTATTTTTTATTTTAATGTATTTATTTTTTTCAGTTAATCTATGGCATACTTCCATATAAAAATCCCATAAAAAATCTTTCTGCATTCATGTCCTTATTTTGTTACTTACAAATGTGACCTCATTTAAGCTGCATTTGTTATACAGTTAACTATATTTCTATCTGTATCTCATTGGTTTGCTAGGTGCTGGAAATCACTTTAGAATGGAATTAAATTGTAGTTTTCACTGTCAACTTGTTAAAACATGATAAATACTGCATGTAATGTTGTATAAAACAAAAAGAATGATGATTTTCATTGTTTTAAGCAGTTTCTATCACTTGCTGGTTTTGGCCTTTAAAAGCCAAGACAAGCTGATTCCTGCAAAGCAGAAATGGGCACTTCTGCAAACTCCCTCATCTCACTTAGTTTTCACTTGCAACTTGGTAAAACAAGTTCAATACTGCATATAATGTTGTTTAGAACAAAAAAAAAAAAACGATTATGTTCACTGCTTTTATCACTTGCTGTTTTGGCCTTAAAAAGCTCAAGCAAGCTGATTCCTGCAATGCAGAAATGAGCACTTCTGCAAACTCCCTCATCTCACTTAGTTTTCACTTGCAACTTGGTAAAACAACTTTAATACTGCATAATATGTTGTTTAAAACAAAAAGCATGATGATTTTCATTGTTTTAAGCAGTTTTTATCACTCTCACTTTTGGGCCTCAAAAAGCGCTTTTTCAGAGCGAGAGCAGGTCAGAATGAGCAGTTTTGCCAACTCCCTTGCATCCCTCAGTTTTCACTTGCAAATTGGTAAAACATGTTTAAAACTGCATATAATGTTGTTTTAAACAAAAAGAATAATGATTTTCATTGTTTTAAGCAGTTTTTATCACTCTCAGTTTTGGGCCTCAAAAAGCGCTTTTTCAATTCAATTCAATTCAATTCATCTTTATTTCTATAGCGCTTTTACAATGTAGATTGTGTCACAGCAGCTTCACATAGAAGAGTGCAGTGAATTGAAACAGTGTCAGTCTAGTTTTCAGAGTTTAAGTTCAGTTTAGTTCAGTTCAGTGTGGTTTAATTTTCACTGCTTAAAGTCCAAACACTGAAGAACAAATCCATTGTTGCGCAGCTCTACAGGTCCCGAACCATGCAAGCCAGTGGCGACAGCAGCGAGGAACGAACTTCACCAATTTGCGAAAGTGAAGGAAAAAAAACCTCGAGAGAAACCAGGCTCAGTTGGGCACGACCATTTCTCCTATGGCCAAACGTCTTGTGCAGAGCTGCAGTCTAGGCGCTGGAGGCTGGAGAACGCTGGACGTCCATCTTGGAGAAGCTGCAGATGGGAGAGGTCCCCGGCTGGTGTACAGGCTGGCCCTTCAGGATAATGCGAAGAATCATCTGTCACTGGGGTCTTACAGGAATCAGACTCATGCTCTCCACTCCTCCATGACCACCACAGCAGCTGCTCAGAATATGGCCTGGTCCAGGATTATGGAAACCTCGGGAATAAAAAAAAAACGAACATAAGCGCAGATGCCATTCAAATTATAATGTCTTTTGGGAAGTGTTCCCGGCTCCCGTTGCCCTAAATAATGCAGACTAACAATCCTTTTAAGGATTTGTATTTCAAAAGCATTTGTGTTTTATGTGTATGCTAATGCAAAGAGATGTGTCTTTAATCTAGCTTTAAACTGACAGAGTGTGTCTGCTTCCCGAACTGTGCTGGGAAGGTTGTTCCAGAGTTTAGGTGCCAGATATGAGAAAGATCTACCGCCTACAGTTGATTTTGATATTCTGGGAATAATCCATTGTCCAGAATTAATTGAGTGTAGTGGACGTGAGGGGCTATAAAATACCAGGAGCTCCCTCAAATACTGGGGAGCTAAGCCATTCAGGGCTTTGTAGGTAGTCAATAAAATGTTAAAATTTATACGATATTTAATAGGGAGCCAATGCAATGATGAAAGAACTGGAGTAATATGATCATATTTCTTTGTTCTAGAAAGCACTCTAGCAGCTGCATTTTGAACTAGCTGTAGTTTGTTAATTAGACCAATAGGGCAACCACCTAATAACGCATTACAATAGTCTAACCGAGAGGTCATGAAAGCATGAATAAGCTTTTCCGCATCAGACACTGATAGCATATGTCGAAGTTTGGCAAAATTTTTAAGATGAAAAAATGCAGTTTTTTCCGAGCGAGAGCAGGTCTGAATGAGGAGTTTTGCCAACTCCCTTGAATCCCTCAGTTTTCATTTGCAACTTGTTAAAACAAGTTTAAAACTGCATATAATGTTGTTTTAAATAAAAAGAATGATGATTTTCATTGTTTTAAGCAGGTTTTATCACTTTCAGTATTGGGCCTCAAAAAGCGCTTTTACAGAGCGAGAGCAGGTCAGAATGAGCAGTTTTGCCAACTCCCTTGAACCCCTCAGTTTTCACTTGCAACTTGATAAAACATGTTTAAAACTGCATATAATGTTGTTTAAAACAAAAAGCATGATGATTTTCATTGTTTTAAGCAGTTCTTATCACTTTCAGTTTTGGGCCTCAAAAAGGGCTTTTCAGAACGAGATGCTGAAATGAGCAGAATGAGCATTTTTGCAAACTCACTCGGATCTCTTGGTTTTTACTTGCAACTTGTTATAACATGTTTACAACGGCATATAATGTTGTTTTAAACAAAAAGCATGATGATTTTCATTGTTTTAAGCAGTTTTTATCACTCTCAGTTTTGGGCCTCAAAAAGCGCTTTTTCAGAGCGAGAGCTGGTCAGAATGAGCAGTTTTGCCAACTCCCTTGAACCCCTCAGTTTTCACTTGCAACTTGATAAAACATGGTTAAAACTGCAAATAATGTTGTTATAAACACAAAGAATGATGATTTTCATTGTTTTAAGCAGTTTTTATCACTTTCAGTATTGGGCCTCAAAAAGCGCTTTTTCAGAGCGAGAGCAGGTCAGAATGAGCAGTTTTGCCAACTCCCTTGAACCCCTCAGTTTTCACTTGCAACTTGATAAAACATGGTTAAAACTGCATATAATGTTGTTATAAACACAAAGAATGATGATTTTCATTGTTTTAAGCAGTTTTTATCACTTTCAGTTTTGGACCTCAAAAATCGCTTTTTCAGAGCGAGAGCAGGTCAGAATGAACAGTTTTGCCAACTCCCTTGAATCCCTCAGTTTTCACTTGCAACTTGTTATGACA
>CAIGQV010017045.1:0-10695 GCA_903798115.1 Danio jaintianensis | reverse complement strand
TTATTATTATTATTATTATTATTAAAATTATTAATATTATTATTAATTTTCATTTTTAATTTTTTTTAGAAAATTCAATGGCCCAATTATTGCTAACACATTCCATGGTCTGTTGAAATTCTTGATTCTGATTGGCTGGAAGGTGTGCAATAAAATCACAGTAAAGTCCGTTTTGATCAGTTCTAAATAAATGCACGCTGACCTCAGATATTAAAGTCATCGTAACTAAAGTCCCTTTAAGGCAAGTCATTTCACTCTGCAGCCATCTTTGAAATGCCTCTCTGGCATTCTGTTTGAATGGGAAAAATCAAATTCTCCAAACTTACGATTACATTTCATATTAGGAATCAAACAACAACTCTCTCTCCTTAGTTTCATTTCTAAACGTTCCAATTACACAATCTGAAGAAACTCATGTCTAGTCTGAGCCCCTCCCCTGGAGAATCGTCAGTCTATAGCGATCACTGATTGGCTCCTGTACTAAAAGGCGGGGCTTCATTCGCCGTTTTGACCATTACACTTGTGTATTCTATAGTCTCTTGTCATAACTTTTAATATACATTTAAAAACAAACATTTCTGACATACTAACCATAGAAACTCATGTCATGGTGACAGTTTCCGGAACGTTCATTCTTTTATGTGATCTTGAGGAAATTTTATATGTGAACAGGTAGCTAACACACGTTACTATGAGCTATTAGATATACCCATGTCATTTTAAATGGACAAACAATCTTGCGCACACACATTGGGTTTTTTTTTCGCCTCTGCGTCATGCATTTTATTTTAGTTTTTTAGTAAGACATTATTTTTTTAAACAAAAATATTCACCCGCCCCGAATTTTTATTTCATCAATTAAAATGACAAATTCACAATCAAATTTTTTTTTTTTTTCATATGTAAAGATATTTGTATATTGCTGTACATCCTGTGTGTGTTAAGCAATGTGTAAACATTTGGAACCGCATAGGCACGTAACTAAAGCGCTCTGAGCTGGACTTTACACCAACTTTTAGTTGGTCAATGGCGTGGTCTATTTCAGTTCCTCAAAATAGCAACATGTCAACAATGCGCCTTAACACACCTCCTTTTCAGACCAGCACACCCATGAGTTCACAAAGTAGCGCAAATGGATTTGCTATTTAAACAACGTGGCGCAAAACGTGAAAAATACAGTTGCGCTGCTCTGAAAATAGCAACAAATCGCGCCAAATACGTCTTGCACCTTATTGCTCCGGGTGTATGATAGGACGCAAAATGCGCATCCAGTATTTTGTTTTAAACAATGTGAAAGACTTGTTGCCTAACGTTTCATTCATTTAATAATGAGCAGTGTTTTACAAATGCTATATTTTCTATGTTTAGTAGAATGGACTGTTACTTAATAAATATATTTTTTTGTCAAACTAGTCTTTTCAGAATTCATTTGCACTAAAAGGATCATCATTTCCGTGTCATTAACAGGATCCAGGCCAAGATTCCCGGAGCGAAGCCAAAGACTGAGTAAAGCAAGTTGGATTGTGTGTTATTTCCATGCACGAGACGTGATGGTGGAACAAGAGAAGATGATGGACCGATTCGTGTTTGGTTTGGAAAAAAGGCCTTAGACGATGCAATGTAAACTTTATTCCCCCCCTCCTCCCCCAAATGTTAGCATAACCGAGAATGAAACGTATTATTTTTTTTTTTAAACCTCTATCAGTTTCTCACACAAAAGCAGACTCGTCTATCACAGTAGATCTAGTTGTCCATGTTTGAAGCAAACGCAGCTATTTAACACCATTACAAAATGTAGTCCGAGGAACTGAAGTCCACGAAAGCAGGAATGAATGAGGTTTTTTGTTTTTGTTTGTTTACTATTGGGTCAGTGAAGCGTTGTTTTGTTTGAAGGCCATTTTGATTCATTTCGGTATGATAAAGGGAGTGAATTGTTTTTGGTTGCGAAGTTCCTTCACAACAAGTCTTTTGTTTTTAGCTATTTTTCCCTTTTTCGTTTGTACTTGGAGTGATAGAACACAGCGGTGTTGTGGTGTAACTGTGTTAAAGTTGATGCAATTAAATTGTGTTAGAGGTGAAGAGGCTTCTAGTCTTCTGTAGCAGAGTTTAAGAGCAGTTTTTATTTCACACTTGTCTTCAAAGGGATCTGTCACGGCGTATTACACCCACTGTTTTTAGCCGTTAGCGAAAACAACTAAAAATAAGTAATCTATAAAGTATGCTGTGTTGGCCTGTCACCTTCCTGTCATGTCAAAATCGACAACATGTTTGCAGAAATGGCCGTCTCCATCGTGGATCGAATACCTGAAACGGCGCACGCTCTTAAATAAATAAATAAAAAAAAAAAAAAAGAAAACTCGCAAACTTCAAGCACTGTTTCTTCATGCAGGTCATTTGTAAATGATTCAGTTTTGATGAAAGTATGCTGAGGACTGTCTGTGAATGCATTGTGAAAAATAAGCCAATAAAGTACCAATAAAGCTTGTTAGACTTACTATTAGATTGTGTGCTTGATTTACAGGTTTGTTTTGTTGATGATGCAGTTTCTGGCTGGATTTTGGCGCCATCTGGCGGTGCTGCATGGAACTTAATCTGATTTGGTAACTTAAATGTCAGATGTACAGTGCTCAGCATAAATGAGTACACCTCATTTTGAAAATAAATAATTTGATCCATTTCTCAGTGAATATAGGTCATATATTTTGGTGCATTTGAACAAAACAGATTTAATAAACAATATATTTAGAAATAGAAAGATAATACATTTAAATTCATTCGAAATATTGGAAAATATAATTACAAACTAAAAAAAAAAAAAAAGTTTAAAGAAAATTGTTGAAATTTTTTGTCTTGAATTTTGTTTTTATTTAATATTTTTTCCCTAACATATACATTTGGGTGTACTATTTTTGGACCGTTTAGTTAGATTAGCTCCAGATTTGGCTTCAGTACTGACTAATCTAATGCACATGCACATATATATTATTGTAAAGCTTCCTTTAGAAAATATGAATATAAATTAGAGATTTGTGAGGGGTGTACTCTCATATGTTGAGCACTGTATGCCTGACATTTATAAAATACTGAATGTTTCAAATCTCAAACGTACTGAAGAATGTACAGTCTATAAGGTATGAAACTTTCAGGTTAAACTGTTCATTAATTGGGACAAAAGCTTCTGTTATTGTGTTTTGGCTTGCATGAAGAGTAAATTGGTACTTGATCCTTATCCTGGGATTAAAATCCAGTAGTTTTGTAACCTCAATCAAGTGCAGCAGTCAGATTTTTTTTTTTTTTTTTGGTGCTTTGTCATTAATTGAGCTTCACAAGGTTGAACTACAATCATATTAAAATAAAAATATTTCAAATTATTCATACCAGTTGGCTTTTATTTTTATTTATACTGCTTATTACTGGGGGCAGTCGTGGCCTGGTGGTTAGAGTGTTGGACTCGTGATCCGAAGGTTGCTGGTTCGATACTCGGTACCAGCGGGAATTGGGGGAGGGGGGAGTGAATGACCAGCACTCTCCACCACCCTCAATACCACGACTGAGGTGAGTCCCTTGAGCAAGGCACCGTTCCCCCCAACTGCTCCCCGGGCGCCGCAGCATGGCTGCCCACTGCTCCGGGTGTGTGTTCACGGTATGTGTGTGTTCACTAACTGTGTGTGTGCACTTGGATGGGTTAAATGCAGAGCACAAATTCCAAGTATGGGACACCATACTTGGCCACACTACACTTCACTTCACTTCACTTCACTTATTGTTTGTTTTCTAAATGCATTAAACCCAGATAAATAAGTATGAAGTAAAATAATGCACACACATGCGCATAGATAGATAGATAGATAGATAGATATAAATGAAACCACCCTACTTCTGACTTGTACTTATTAGTTTGAAGGATAGTGGCAAGAAGATATAAAATGAGAAATATATTTTATAATATTTTGAAATGACAATTTTCGGGATGCGCTCTGATGCTGATACAGTCTTCTGCGCATATTCAAAAGGATCACTTTTATATTGATACTTGCCTTATAGGCAGCACAATCACTTTAATGTCTATAATTTTGATCCATAAATCATTCCGATATGATTTACTGATCAGAAATATAGATATTAAAGTGATTGTGCTGCCTATAAGGCAAGTATCAATATAAAAGTGATCCTTTTGAATATGCGCAGAAGACTGTATCAGCATCAGAGCGCATCCCGAAAATTGTCATTTCAAAATATTATAAAATATATTTCTCATTTTATATCTTCTTGCCACTATCCTTCAAACTAATAAGTACAAGTCAGAAGTAGGGTGGTTTCATTTATATCTATCTATCTATCTATCTATCTATGCGCATGTGTGTGCATTATTTTACTTCATACTTATTTATCTGGGTTTAATGCATTTAGAAAACAAACAATAAGTGAAGTGAAGTGAAGTGAAGTGTAGTGTGGCCAAGTATGGTGTCCCATACTTGGAATTTGTGCTCTGCATTTAACCCATCCAAGTGCACACACACAGTTAGTGAACACACACATACCGTGAACACACACCCGGAGCAGTGGGCAGCCATGCTGCGGCGCCCGGGGAGCAGTTGGGGGGAACGGTGCCTTGCTCAAGGGACTCACCTCAGTCGTGGTATTGAGGGTGGTGGAGAGTGCTGGTCATTCACTCCCCCCTCCCCCAATTCCCGCTGGTACCGAGTATCGAACCAGCAACCTTCGGATCACGAGTCCAACACTCTAACCACCAGGCCACGACTGCCCCCAGTAATAAGCAGTATAAATAAAAATAAAAGCCAACTGGTATGAATAATTTGAAATATTTTTATTTTAATATGATTGTAGTTCAACCTTGTGAAGCTCAATTAATGACAAAGCACCAAAAAAAAAAAAAAAAATCTGACTGCTGCACTTGATTGAGGTTACAAAACTACTGGATTTTAATCCCAGGATAAGGATCAAGTACCAATTTACTCTTCATGCAAGCCAAAACACAATAACAGAAGCTTTTGTCCCAATTAATGAACAGTTTAACCTGAAAGTTTCATACCTTATAGACTGTACATTCTTCAGTACGTTTGAGATTTGAAACATTCAGTATTTTATAAATGTCAGGCATACAGTGCTCAACATATGAGAGTACACCCCTCACAAATCTCTAATTTATATTCATATTTTCTAAAGGAAGCTTTACAATAATATATATGTGCATGTGCATTAGATTAGTCAGTACTGAAGCCAAATCTGGAGCTAATCTAACTAAACGGTCCAAAAATAGTACACCCAAATGTATATGTTAGGGAAAAAATATTAAATAAAAACAAAATTCAAGACAAAAAATTTCAACAATTTTCTTTAAACTTTTTTTTTTTTTTAGTTTGTAATTATATTTTCCAATATTTCGAATGAATTTAAATGTATTATCTTTCTATTTCTAAATATATTGTTTATTAAATCTGTTTTGTTCAAATGCACCAAAATATATGACCTATATTCACTGAGAAATGGATCAAATTATTTATTTTCAAAATGAGGTGTACTCATTTATGCTGAGCACTGTACATCTGACATTTAAGTTACCAAATCAGATTAAGTTCCATGCAGCACCGCCAGATGGCGCCAAAATCCAGCCAGAAACTGCATCATCAACAAAACAAACCTGTAAATCAAGCACACAATCTAATAGTAAGTCTAACAAGCTTTATTGGTACTTTATTGGCTTATTTTTCACAATGCATTCACAGACAGTCCTCAGCATACTTTCATCAAAACTGAATCATTTACAAATGACCTGCATGAAGAAACAGTGCTTGAAGTTTGCGAGTTTTCTTTTTTTTTTTTTTTATTTATTTATTTAAGAGCGTGCGCCGTTTCAGGTATTCGATCCACGATGGAGACGGCCATTTCTGCAAAATTTTGTCGATTTTGACATGACAGGAGGTGAACAGCCAAAAAAACATACTTTATAGATTACTTATTTTTTAGTTGTTTTCGCTAACGGCTAAAAACAGTGGGTGTAATACGCCGTGACAGATCCCTTTGAAGACAAGTGTGAAATAACAACTGCTCTTTAACTCTGCTACAGAAGACTAGAAGCCTCTTCACCTCTAACACAATTTAATTGCATCAACTTTAACACAGTTACACCACAACACCGCTGTGTTCTATCACTCCAAGTACAAACGAAAAAGGGAAAAATAGCTAAAAACAAAAGACTTGTTGTGAAGGAACTTCGCAACCAAAAACAATTCACTCCCTTTATCATACCGAAATGAATCAAAATGGCCTTCAAACAAAACAACGCTTCACTGACCCAATAGTAAACAAACAAAAACAAAAAACCTCATTCATTCCTGCTTTCGTGGACTTCAGTTCCTCGGACTACATTTTGTAATGGTGTTAAATAGCTGCGTTTGCTTCAAACATGGACAACTAGATCTACTGTGATAGACGAGTCTGCTTTTGTGTGAGAAACTGATAGAGGTTTAAAAAAAAAAATAATACGTTTCATTCTCGGTTATGCTAACATTTGGGGGAGGAGGGGGGGAATAAAGTTTACATTGCATCGTCTAAGGCCTTTTTTCCAAACCAAACACGAATCGGTCCATCATCTTCTCTTGTTCCACCATCACGTCTCGTGCATGGAAATAACACACAATCCAACTTGCTTTACTCAGTCTTTGGCTTCGCTCCGGGAATCTTGGCCTGGATCCTGTTAATGACACGGAAATGATGATCCTTTTAGTGCAAATGAATTCTGAAAAGACTAGTTTGACAAAAAAATATATTTATTAAGTAACAGTCCATTCTACTAAACATAGAAAATATAGCATTTGTAAAACACTGCTCATTATTAAATGAATGAAACCTTAGGCAACAAGTCTTTCACATTGTTTAAAACAAAATACTGGATGCGCATTTTGCGTCCTATCATACACCCGGAGCAATAAGGTGCAAGACGTATTTGGCGCGATTTGTTGCTATTTTCAGAGCAGCGCAACTGTATTTTTCACGTTTTGCGCCACGTTGTTTAAATAGCAAATCCATTTGCGCTACTTTGTGAACTCATGGGTGTGCTGGTCTGAAAAGGAGGTGTGTTAAGGCGCATTGTTGACATGTTGCTATTTTGAGGAACTGAAATAGACCACGCCATTGACCAACTAAAAGTTGGTGTAAAGTCCAGCTCAGAGCGCTTTAGTTACGTGCCTATGCGGTTCCAAATGTTTACACATTGCTTAACACACACAGGATGTACAGCAATATACAAATATCTTTACATATGAAAAAAAAAAAAATTTGATTGTGAATTTGTCATTTTAATTGATGAAATAAAAATTCGGGGCGGGTGAATATTTTTGTTTAAAAAAATAATGTCTTACTAAAAAACTAAAATAAAATGCATGACGCAGAGGCGAAAAAAAAACCCAATGTGTGTGCGCAAGATTGTTTGTCCATTTAAAATGACATGGGTATATCTAATAGCTCATAGTAACGTGTGTTAGCTACCTGTTCACATATAAAATTTCCTCAAGATCACATAAAAGAATGAACGTTCCGGAAACTGTCACCATGACATGAGTTTCTATGGTTAGTATGTCAGAAATGTTTGTTTTTAAATGTATATTAAAAGTTATGACAAGAGACTATAGAATACACAAGTGTAATGGTCAAAACGGCGAATGAAGCCCCGCCTTTTAGTACAGGAGCCAATCAGTGATCGCTATAGACTGACGATTCTCCAGGGGAGGGGCTCAGACTAGACATGAGTTTCTGCAGATTGTGTAATTGGAACGTTTAGAAATGAAACTAAGGAGAGAGAGTTGTTGTTTGATTCCTAATATGAAATGTAATCGTAAGTTTGGAGAATTTGATTTTTCCCATTCAAACAGAATGCCAGAGAGGCATTTCAAAGATGGCTGCAGAGTGAAATGACTTGCCTTAAAGGGACTTTAGTTACGATGACTTTAATATCTGAGGTCAGCGTGCATTTATTTAGAACTGATCAAAACGGACTTTACTGTGATTTTATTGCACACCTTCCAGCCAATCAGAATCAAGAATTTCAACAGACCATGGAATGTGTTAGCAATAATTGGGCCATTGAATTTTCTAAAAAAAATTAAAAATGAAAATTAATAATAATATTAATAATTTTAATAATAATAATAATAATAATAATAATAATAATAATAATAATGAAAATCAGAGGTATTGATGCGGCAAAAATAGTAGTGTCATTTTGTTATATGACAAAAACTGTTGCAGACCAGAAATATATAAATTCACTCTGCACATTGTGGCCGCATCAATACCTCTGATTTTCATTATTATTATTATTATTATTATTATTATTATTATTATTATTAAAATTATTAATATTATTATTAATTTTCATTTTTAATTTTTTTTAGAAAATTCAATGGCCCAATTATTGCTAACACATTCCATGGTCTGTTGAAATTCTTGATTCTGATTGGCTGGAAGGTGTGCAATAAAATCACAGTAAAGTCCGTTTTGATCAGTTCTAAATAAATGCACGCTGACCTCAGATATTAAAGTCATCGTAACTAAAGTCCCTTTAAGGCAAGTCATTTCACTCTGCAGCCATCTTTGAAATGCCTCTCTGGCATTCTGTTTGAATGGGAAAAATCAAATTCTCCAAACTTACGATTACATTTCATATTAGGAATCAAACAACAACTCTCTCTCCTTAGTTTCATTTCTAAACGTTCCAATTACACAATCTGAAGAAACTCATGTCTAGTCTGAGCCCCTCCCCTGGAGAATCGTCAGTCTATAGCGATCACTGATTGGCTCCTGTACTAAAAGGCGGGGCTTCATTCGCCGTTTTGACCATTACACTTGTGTATTCTATAGTCTCTTGTCATAACTTTTAATATACATTTAAAAACAAACATTTCTGACATACTAACCATAGAAACTCATGTCATGGTGACAGTTTCCGGAACGTTCATTCTTTTATGTGATCTTGAGGAAATTTTATATGTGAACAGGTAGCTAACACACGTTACTATGAGCTATTAGATATACCCATGTCATTTTAAATGGACAAACAATCTTGCGCACACACATTGGGTTTTTTTTTCGCCTCTGCGTCATGCATTTTATTTTAGTTTTTTAGTAAGACATTATTTTTTTAAACAAAAATATTCACCCGCCCCGAATTTTTATTTCATCAATTAAAATGACAAATTCACAATCAAATTTTTTTTTTTTTTCATATGTAAAGATATTTGTATATTGCTGTACATCCTGTGTGTGTTAAGCAATGTGTAAACATTTGGAACCGCATAGGCACGTAACTAAAGCGCTCTGAGCTGGACTTTACACCAACTTTTAGTTGGTCAATGGCGTGGTCTATTTCAGTTCCTCAAAATAGCAACATGTCAACAATGCGCCTTAACACACCTCCTTTTCAGACCAGCACACCCATGAGTTCACAAAGTAGCGCAAATGGATTTGCTATTTAAACAACGTGGCGCAAAACGTGAAAAATACAGTTGCGCTGCTCTGAAAATAGCAACAAATCGCGCCAAATACGTCTTGCACCTTATTGCTCCGGGTGTATGATAGGACGCAAAATGCGCATCCAGTATTTTGTTTTAAACAATGTGAAAGACTTGTTGCCTAACGTTTCATTCATTTAATAATGAGCAGTGTTTTACAAATGCTATATTTTCTATGTTTAGTAGAATGGACTGTTACTTAATAAATATATTTTTTTGTCAAACTAGTCTTTTCAGAATTCATTTGCACTAAAAGGATCATCATTTCCGTGTCATTAACAGGATCCAGGCCAAGATTCCCGGAGCGAAGCCAAAGACTGAGTAAAGCAAGTTGGATTGTGTGTTATTTCCATGCACGAGACGTGATGGTGGAACAAGAGAAGATGATGGACCGATTCGTGTTTGGTTTGGAAAAAAGGCCTTAGACGATGCAATGTAAACTTTATTCCCCCCCTCCTCCCCCAAATGTTAGCATAACCGAGAATGAAACGTATTATTTTTTTTTTTAAACCTCTATCAGTTTCTCACACAAAAGCAGACTCGTCTATCACAGTAGATCTAGTTGTCCATGTTTGAAGCAAACGCAGCTATTTAACACCATTACAAAATGTAGTCCGAGGAACTGAAGTCCACGAAAGCAGGAATGAATGAGGTTTTTTGTTTTTGTTTGTTTACTATTGGGTCAGTGAAGCGTTGTTTTGTTTGAAGGCCATTTTGATTCATTTCGGTATGATAAAGGGAGTGAATTGTTTTTGGTTGCGAAGTTCCTTCACAACAAGTCTTTTGTTTTTAGCTATTTTTCCCTTTTTCGTTTGTACTTGGAGTGATAGAACACAGCGGTGTTGTGGTGTAACTGTGTTAAAGTTGATGCAATTAAATTGTGTTAGAGGTGAAGAGGCTTCTAGTCTTCTGTAGCAGAGTTTAAGAGCAGTTTTTATTTCACACTTGTCTTCAAAGGGATCTGTCACGGCGTATTACACCCACTGTTTTTAGCCGTTAGCGAAAACAACTAAAAATAAGTAATCTATAAAGTATGCTGTGTTGGCCTGTCACCTTCCTGTCATGTCAAAATCGACAACATGTTTGCAGAAATGGCCGTCTCCATCGTGGATCGAATACCTGAAACGGCGCACGCTCTTAAATAAATAAATAAAAAAAAAAAAAA
>CAIGQV010017043.1:610080-634242 GCA_903798115.1 Danio jaintianensis | reverse complement strand
TTTGTGAGATGTGACCAGTCTTCTTTGCCGCCAGCTCACCTTCCTTTGCGCGGCAAAGAGCGGCGACATCTTCTGGATCCCACTGAAAGATGCACGCGGACAGACGTGCCATGAAGATCCCGTAGAGCGGATGAGCTTCTGTGTTGACACCTGCAGCAAACCGCCACATAAAATGCCAGATGTCAAGGCGCACTTCAAGCTCATCCCACTCCCGAAACATTGTCTTCACCGGAGACTGGCTGTGCTGACTGCAGCAATCTCTGTCCACGTACATCACTTTCGGGGCTGCCTCTCCTGCCTCCCGGTAACGCTTCATCAGCCCGGCTGGCATTGGGTCCAGTCCATGTCCCTCCGCAGCTGACGCAACAGAGACAAGGAATTGGCTGTGTTCATTCCCCACATTGGTGCACCAGGGAGCTGTTCCTGCAGCAGCACCTGAAAGTTTCTACGTTATCTATTAGGAAAAATAAAATTGTGTTTATTATGTATGCACACATATCAATATCTGGCAAATGTCTGGATATAAACAGTGATGTGATACCTTTTTTGTGGAGTCCATCTTTAGAACACAGCCAAACACCGAGGTGATTTTGGCCTTGATCTCATGCAGTCGCCCCAGAATATCCCTGGCATAGACAGCTAACAGCCACTTAGGTTTGGGTATGGCAGGTAGGAGGGGAGGCTCAGCAAACACAGGAGGATTCACAAGGGAGGACCTTGTGAATGGTTCACAGGCAGTCAGGTATTGCAAGACATGCTGTGTCCATGCCTCGCTGTGTTGCTGCATCAGCTTTTTGTAGAGCTGAGTCACACTGTTGCCCAGTGTCCTCTCCCTCATCATCCTAAGTTCCCGGTTGTCACATGAGTATCTAAGGAAACAACAGTATAATCATGCAAATGCTTTGTTTGCTAAAAAATAACACAAATAAAACATTGGCATTGTGAATTACCTGTATGTCAGCAAAGCTGGAAACTGACTACGGTGGCCCATATCCAGCTGTCCTAAGATGTCCTCGGACCATGCAGGATACTTATTTTTGCACCGCTTGCACTCCAGATACTCAGTGGCAAGGTCATACCAGCCGTCGATGTCCAAGACCTTGTGCACTGTGTGGTAAATTCCCGCAGCTGTTAGTCTGTACTTACCACAGCTTGGGCGAACACAGACAAGCGGAAACAACCACATCTTCAGCGGCATCCAGAGGAAAAGGGGCCGGCAGAAGAAGAGGTCAGGAGAGGCGGGTGGCTACGTGTTAATTAGAGGGGGCTGAGGAAGATACCACCAAAGCTTCAGCTGGGACACTAGCTCTGGCTTGCCGGTTTTTAAGTTGGCTTTAAATACCGTGTTCCGGATCTACTCATGCTGGAAAGGGGGAAGCTGATCTTTCCAGTTCAAAGATCTGGTGTTTTTTCCTGTTTCTGCTGATGGAGACGGATTGGCACAGGCCTCTAAGGGAATAGTAACAAAAATATATGGTTAACAATACAATGATGAATGTTGCTTTTTGTAGTAAGGTGTCATAAATGCTGCCCACGAACAGCCAGTGAAGCAGTACTTTTCAATAAGTAATAATTATTATTATGACTATATTTAAAAATACAAGTTAGGAGAATGGTACTGTTAGGAAGCAAAGAAAATAGTGTTCACTTTATTGATGAAAGGAATATGGAATCAACACAACTCTCTGGGAATGAGAATCATATGAAAAGGAGTAAATAAAATGAGGTATGATTAGTATAAATTAATGAGGCACAATGACATGAAGCATGCACACAGATACAGTAAGGAAAAACTTCTAAGTGTGTTTTCACAAAACATTCTTATAACATTTTCATTTGTGTCATGTGCCACACCTGCATAGAGCTGTGCTTCACATTGTGATGCAGCAAATACCAGTTCTTCATCATCATCTTCAGCAGTAGAACCGGAAGTGCCTGGAGCACAAATGTTAAAACTATTACTGTGAAAAATACACACAGCCCAATGTACTATAATGTCATTACTTACCAGTAGTGAAAAGCTGCCTTTGGGCCATATGTTTGGCTGGGGGTTCTATTGTTGGAGGAGGTAGGGTGAACTGCAGTATTGGATCTGGAAAAAGAAAGTTTGCCATAACGATAAATGAACATATGTATAACTGCTGTTGGGAAATTCTGTATTCACACTCAGTATTCAATTCAATCCAATTCAATTCATCATTATTTCTATAGCGCTTTTACAATGTAGATTGTGTCAAAGCAGCTTAACATAGAAGATTATAGTAAATTGAAACAGTGTCAGTCCAGTTTTCAGAGTTTAAGTTCAGTTTAGTTCAGTTTAGTGTGGTTTAATTTTCACTGCTGAGAGTCCAAACACTGAAGAGCAAATCCATCGATGCGCATCTCCACAAGTCCCGAACCATGCAAGCCAGTGGCGACAGTGGCAAACTTTACCAATTGGTGAAAGTGAAGGAAAAAAACCTTGAGAGAAACCAGGCTCAGTTGGGCACAACCATTTCTCCTATGGCCAAACGTCTTGTGCAGAGCTGCAGTCTAGGCACCGGAGGTTGGAGAACGCTGCACGTCCATCGTGGAGAAGCTGCAGGTGGGAAAGGTCACCAGCTGGTGTACAGGGTGTCCCTTCTGGATCAATGCGAAGACTCGTCTGTCACTGGGGTCTTACAGGAATCAGTCTCATGCTCTCCACTCCTCCATGACCACCACAGCAGCTGCTCAAATACGGCCTGGTACAGTATTATGGAAACCTCGGGAATAATAAAAAAAAGACTAAGATAAGCGCAGATGCCATTCAAATTATAATGTCTTTTGGGAAGTGTTCCCGGCTCCGGTTGCCCTAAATAATGCAGATTAACAATCCTTTAAATTAACAATACAGGATTTGTATTTCAAAAGCATTTGTGTTTTGTGTGTATGCTAATGCACAGAGATGTGTCTTTAATCTAGTTTTAAACTGACAGAGTGTGTCTGCTTCCCGAACTGTGCTAGGAAGGCTGTTACAGAGTTTAGGTGCCAGATATGAGAAAGATCTACCACTTACAGTTGATTTTGATATTTTGGGAATAATCAATTTTCCAGAATTAATTGAGCGTAGTGGACGTGAGGGGCTATAATACACCAGGAGCTCCCTCAAATACTGGGGAGCTAAGCTGTTCATGGCTTTGTAGGTAGTCAATAAAATTTTTACATTTATACAATATTTAATAGGGAGCCAATGCAATGAATGATTCTTTGTTCTAGAAAGCTCTCTAGCAGCTGCATTTTGAACTAGCTGAAGTTTGTTCATTAGACCGCCTAGTAACGCATTACAATAGTCTAACCGAGAGGTCAGGAAAGCATGAATAAGCTTTTCCGCATCAGACACTGATAGCATATGCCGAAGTTTGGCAACATTTTTAAGATGAAAAAATACAGTTTTACAGACGCTTGAAACCTGGCCTTTAAACGACATGTTGCTATCAAGAATCACCCCCAAATTTTTGACTGAAGATGAGGACTGAACAAAAAATCCATCGAGGGTTAGACAGTGTTCTAGGTTTTTGCGTGTGAGGTTTTTGCGTCCAATAAGCAAGACCTCAGTTTTATCTGAATTTAGTAATAAAAAGTTATTAGTCGTCCAATTTTTTTATATCAGCTATACAATCTGTTAATTTCATTATTTCATTAAATTTCATTCAATTACCAGGTTGAGAGGAGATATAAAGTTGTGTATCATCAGCATAACAGTGGAAGCTAACTCCATGCTTTTAAATGATATCGCCTAGTGGTAGCATATATAGTGTGAAAAATAAGGGACCAAGAACTAAGCCTTGTGGTACCCCACAGTGTACTTTGATCTGTATGATGTAATTTCTGTATGAAATTTATAAAGTTCAGATAGATAAGACCTGAACCAGGCCAATGCAGTTCCTGTAATACCAACATAATTTTCAAGCCTATCAAGGAGAATATTATGATTGATTGTATCAAATGCAGCACTGAGGTCCAATAACACTAAGAGAGAAATGCAACCATGATCGAACGACAGAAGGAGGTAATTTGTAACTCTTAGGAGTGCTGTTTCTGTGCTATGAAATGCTCTAAATCCAGGTTGAATTTTTTTTAAATATTGTTTCTTTGTAGGAAGGAACATAGTTGAGGACATACAACTTTTTCTAGTATCTTTGATAGAAAAGGTAGGTTTGAAATGGGTCTATAATTTACTAGTTCTTTGGGATCAAGCTGTGGTTTCACATGCCTAATCACAGGGTTTAACAGGTGAAATTAGTTTTTTTGCCAGCTGTGAAGAAGACAAATGCTTGCCCCATGCCGACAGCGCTTTCACAGTGGCGGTGTGCTATACACCTGTTTGGATGGCTGCAGGTGGAGGAGCAGAGGCAGTGAAGGTTCCAGCTTGAGGTGCAGACTGACGTACACTGGTTCCCACAGCAGAAGCCTGTCTTTTCAGGACATATGTCTTGAAAAGGGCCATGTTGGTTTTGGACCTGGCATCTGCCTTAACCAGGTACCTGATGAGAGCTTGGGCCTCCTTGCTCTGGTTCTTATACACATCCTTCATGGACCAGCCCTTAAAGTCACCAAACTCCACCATCAAGCACCCCTGATCTCTAGTTGCCCTGGCTTCTGCTTGCATTTCCTGTTTCCTCTGGTACTTCTCCACTTCTTCTGCCATCTCTCTTTAGTAGGAAATGTACTAAAGAAACAGGCATTTATTTTTATGGCCTCTGGACTCTTTTGTTCATTCTGCTTCTGGACTGTTTTATTCATTCTGCCTCTGGATTGCTTTGCTCGTTAATATGTAATTGCATGAAAATCTGGTTGATCTTACACCTCAGATCCACAACTAAAATCATAGCTCAATGTGCTGAACATTGCGGTATAATCCCTGAGGTTGTAAGTTTGAAACCATCAAAGGTCAGCATTCATAAGTTTTTTTTAAATTAGGTTTATACCTATTTACACCAAATTTTATGAGCGTCAGTGAGTACTTTTACATCGACACCAATAATCTGATTTTAATATGATTAAGACAATACTCTGATTAGAGTCTACCATGTAAACAGCGATTTTTGATTCATTTAATCCGATTAAGGACATAATCGAACTAAACAGAAATCGAATTAAGGCATGTGGAGTATGGCGATTTTAGTCACATTATTGAAGTGCAGTACAGACATGTAAACACCTTAATCAAACTATTACCGTCGTGTAGGATTTTCGCCACATTTTGCGACAGGATAGTCTGTACACACACGGCTGTTTGACACTATTATCTGAACCTACAGAGTCAGAGAAGGACCGCAGACACCTGCATCGCGAAATGTGGAGGTTTTTTACCCATACAGCGTGCAGTATCAAATTCCATTAAAACAACACTCTTCCAGCAGTTCATACTCGCATACAATATATCGTTTGTCACGGGGGGCATGAATGAAATGTTCCTGAATGAAAGTGAAACTGCCAAAGTGCAGTTAAAGTCAACAAATAAAAAAAAAACACACCTAAAATTACATGAAACTCCAGAGGAAATGTGGATAGCGGGGTGAAGCAATGACGTTAATTGAATTATGTGCTATAACACGTAAAACGGGATCATGAAAGGAACATTCAACAACTAATGTAAACACCTTAATCATATTATTGTCTTATTCAGATTAAAGCAAAATAATTTGATTACTGATGTCCATGTAAACGTAATCATTGTCACCTATTGCTGAGCAGACCACTTAAATTTGGTAAGAGTGCCACCTAATGGTCAAAAGTCATAAACCAATAAATCTGTGATTAAGATGATTAATTTTTAAATGATTTTCTGATATTTTAAGTAAAATAATCTTCAAATGTATTCAGAATTCAGAAAATTGTTTCACTTGATCTGAATCTCCCTGTAGGGTTTGCTGCTCATTGCCTTTGGACTGCTTTGTTCACACTGCCTCTGGACTGCTTTGCTCATGAATGTGAAATTGTATGAAAATCTGGTTGATAAGATGCTAGATAACTGTATTGCTGAGCTGATTTTCATTCTTACACCTCAGATCCACAACTAAAATCATGACTGGGCACATAACCCAATATGCTGAGCATTGTGTTACAATCCCTGAGGTTGTAGGTTCAAAACCAACATAGGGCAGCGTTGATGAGTTTATTTGAATTATGTTTATACCTATTCACACCAAATTTTTATGAGCGTCATTGTTAGCTAACACTGAGCACACCACGTAAATTTGGTAACAGTGCCACCTATTGGTCAAAAGTTATAAAACAATAAATCTGTTATTGATATATTCATTCATTCATTTTCTTTTCGGCTTAGTCCCTTTATTAATCTGGGGTCGCCACAGCCGAATGAACCGCCAACTTATCCAGCATATGTTTTTTACACAGCGGATGCCCTTCCAGCTGGAACCCATCCATACACACTCATTCACTACGGACAATTTAGCCTACCCAATTCACCTATACCACATGTCTTTGGACTTGTGGGGGAAACCGGAGCACCCGGAGGAAACCCATGCCAACACGGGGAGAACATGCAAACTCCACACAGAAATGCCAACTGACCCAGCCGAGGCTCAAACCAGCGACCTTCTTGCTGTGAGACGAATGTGCTACCCACTGCGCCACCATGCAGCCCTGATATAATCATTTTAAAATAATTTTCTGATATTTTTAAGTAAAATAAACTTCAAATGTATTCAGAACTGATTATTTCCCTTGATCTGAATCTTTCTGTAGAGTTTGCTGCTCATGGCCTCTGGACTGCTTTCAGTGCTTAATTTGTAAATAAATAAATTGTAAATAAATCTCTTTTGATCAGACTCATTATCAGATTTACTCATGGTTTTAAAAAAAATGAAAATATGCTTGACTGCCTCTTTGCTATTTTAAAAATACAGATATTAGGTAGGCCACTATGCCATTATTTATTTTCGCTGCTCACTGCGCACAAAACAATCACCAACCGATGAGTGTGATTGTAAAGGTAAGAAAAGATGATTGGTTGAAAATATTGTTGAGGGTCAATAGTTAAGCGTAAATTTTGCTTTGACTTGCATGGTGACTACCGTGCATGCACACAATCCATGCAGCCATTGCTTTCCAAACGAAGAAACGGCTTGTTTGTGCCAAATTTGAACCTTCTCACAAACATAAATATTTTGTTTTTACAAATATTCATTTTTGTTTTCATCACATTTTGTTCTTACACACAAAGTGAAAAAAACAGCTTTAAAATCTGTTCTCTGTACACGCCCCCTCTCCGCTGTTTGGTCGACCAAACATCCAACCTGCCGTCATCAGCTGTTCCTCGGTTTATGCAGCAGTCATAACAATTTATGACTTTTGTCTAGGCATAAATTCGGCAACCTGTGCTTGCCTTAAAAATATTATTTTATATAAGTATCCTAGCATGTCATCTGTTTTATTTTGCTGACCAGCTCTCATAATCCGTGGTAAAACTGTGTCATATTGTACAGCATGGAGCGAATGAATTTGTAGTGACCAGCAGACTTACAGTTTTTTACAATCGTTTTGCCACAAATTTCAGAACCCTGGTGTCAATTTTCAAAACTCTAAACACAAAATTCACAACCATTGCCAAAACTGCACATTTTTGCAAAACTCTTAACTCTTTTTTCAAATGCTTGGATACAATACACATAAGTCAAAGATACTTTGTTCGTTGAACTAAAATCAACTTTTCAATATAATACAATTAAACATCAAATTGATCCCATTTCAAAATGCAACTCACACATTACATTTGAAATAACTGTGTATTTATTAAAATAACACGATGTAACTATCAACTGATACAAGCGCTCAAAATAATAAATAACTGTTGCATCACTCTGGATGCATGGAAACTGATGTACAATATTACATTTTTAGTTTATTAAAGTTTCAGGATAGATCAAATGACAGCAGTTACCACAGAAGATGACCCAACTGAACTACATTATCTATAGATTTCATCTTTATTCATCCTTATTCCATATTTATGGTTTCTTTGTTCCATGTACCACTTTTACAGACAATGTTTTCATACTTGACATTACTGTATGTAAGAAAGCCCAATCACAGCACCACAGCAGGCCAATGTCAGGGCTGGATTCACATTGACAGAAGGTTTTTCTGAGATTCTTGAGTAATGAAAACACCCCTGTGATGTAAAGGAGAACCGTAGGTCAAATCCACAACACCAGACTGATGGAAACACAGATCCCAAAATAGAAATCTGATATATGGAAATATATGCAAATTACATATGTGACATACTAGTTCATATGGAATTCACATATATAAAATATGTCATACATGTCAAAATATTGTATGATATGGTTGAAAAATGTAAACAGTGATTTTTGCATTACTTTGACAAATTATTGACTGTTATGACATTTTATATACAGTATGTGAAATCCAATTGTAATTTGCATATGTTGCCATATATCATGCCATATATCAGCTTTCGATATGGGGACATGCAGTGAGAAACACTTTGGTTAACTTTACTATACTGTTTTGTTTTGTTTTGTTTTTTACAGTAAAACTACATTATGATTGAATGAATAAAACTTTAGTTCAGTGATTCCACTGTCTGTACAATTCCCTCTACACTTATGTATAAACCATTATGAAACCTGTATCATAAATTTTAAACAACAACATTGAATGATTGTTAATGATTGTTTATTGAAACGATGTGCATCTTGTGTGCTGTTGACTTAAAGTAATGTTCCTGTGGTATTTGTATGATAAAAGGATTATGTGAACCAATGATCCTGCAAGACTGCTTTAGGGAAGTGAACGCAGCATGCAGAGCTTTGAACACTGGAGAGCCTGTGTTAAAAGTAGTGACTGTTTAGAGTTTTGTGTCTAGAGTTTTGAAAATTGAGATCAGGGTTCTGAAATTTGTGGCAAAACAATTGTAAAAAAACTGTTATATATACAACAGCATAAATTAAATAAGCTGAGTAACGTTATATCAGTAATATTTAGTATGATGATGTTATGTCATTCGCGAACGGCTGGATTTAGTCCATTCAGTAGCAAATCTTACTGAACAAATCATTGATTCAAACTAATCGGTTAAATAGCCTAAACAACTCATTGGTAATACAGTCACTTGCTGCCACCTGCTGGCATTTTCAGAATCCAAGTATCATTTTGTCAATCAACTCTGTGATCAGAATGTTATGTTTGAATTGAATCCCATTACATTTTGCCGCTTTAATTGTTATGTAAATGCATTTATTATCTAATTCAACTTTAGATGCAGATACTTTACCCCTTATGCAGCACAATAATGCTATAGAAGTCACTTATTAAATTATCAGCCTATATTATTCTGATTAGGGCGTCACGGTGGTGCAGTGGGTAGCACGATCGCCTCACAGCAAGAAGGTCGCTGGTTCGAGCCTCGGCTGGGTCAGTTGGCATTTCTGTGTGGAGTTTGCATGTTCTCCCCGTGTTGGCGTGGGTTTCCTCTGGGTGCTCCGTTTTCCCCCACAAGTCCAAAGACATGCGGGTGAATTGGGTAAGCTAAATTGTCCGTAGTGTATGAGTGTGAATGGATGTTTCCCAGTGATGGGTTGCAGCTGGAAGGGCATCTGCTGCATAAAACATATGCTGGATAAGTTGGCGGTTGATTCCGCTGTGGCGACCCCAGATTAATAAAGGCACTAAGCCGAAAAGAAAATGAATGAATGAATGAATTATTCTGATTAAATGACTAGCAAGAATGTTATATTTAAAGCTAAATTTAGATTCAAGGGAAAAAATCTAAACCTCATCAAAAGCAAACAGACATTTGATTGATGTAAATAAATACTGTAAAAATACTCTTCATTTCTCTGGCTTTATTATTTCAATTGTTATTTCAGAGATTTTATCTGTTCTTAGCTGAGAAAGCACTTCCTATTTTTATGTTATAATGGCTATTAAACATTACCCATAGGTTGGCTGTGCTGCATGTTGCTTTTTGTAAAGTTTTTATCACTACTGTCAGTCACTTGGAGAGTACATAAGGTCAAATGAGGTACCCAGTTCTTACTTCATGCCATTTCATGTAATGATCTTTTGCAAAATGGCATCTCAAATGAGTACCTCTAATCACTGAAGCAACAGCACTATTAACTTGACAGTATATCCTGCATTTCAGAATAATAACCAAAAGAAACACACTAATGTATTAATAAATTACATAAGATAAACAACTACAGAAGAAAGACTTGTGCATCAATGACGTTACCCAAATAATTATCATAATATCCCAAAAATCTATCACTTTTATAGTCATTTAAAGGGAACGTTGCAAAACCGAGGAACATCTGATGACGGCAGGTTGGATGTTTGGTCGACCAATCAGCGGAGAGGGGGCGTGTACAGAAAACTAATTTTTTTAAAGCTGTTTATTCGTTTTGGTTTCATCGCATTTTCAGTTTTTTTGTAAGAACAAAATGTGACAAAAACAAAAATAAATATTTGTAAAAACAAAATATTTATGTTCGTGAGAAGGTTCAAATTTGGAACAAACCATATATATATATACACTAGATACATACATTTATCTATGGGAACAAACGAGCCGTTCCGTTTTGATTATACGCGGGTTCATGGACCCTTCGCTTGCACTCATTCACATTCTTTCTCTCTCTCTCTCTCTCTCTTTCTCTCTCTCACACACACACACACACAAACTTAATAGGTCTATTTGATTATTTATCAAATAGTCTATATCTATTATTTAATTAACAATACACATTCAACATATTTACCTTTATTTAGTTTTATAAAATATATTTAATAAGATGTTTAATACTATGCATATTATATGCATTCGGTGCAATTGTATTTACACCCCAAATGAGATTCATTATTGCAATGTCCTTCAATGGGAATAAAGTGCACAGGATGAGGTTGAGTAATAACAGAATTTTCAATTTTGGGTGAACTGTCCCTTTAAGAAAAGGACACTTTTTTATGAAACTGCTCACGTGAACAGCTGAGCCACATCCGCTTCCATGACACTTCCCCAGATGGACGTGACTTCCACCACGGGACGCGAAATCACGCCCATCTCATTCATAAGCAAATCAGTCTGTAGTTTGAGGGCGTTCCGAGCTTTATAAGCCGCGTAGCCCCTTCCTCACATCACCAGTGCGGAAAAAACGTCACAGCGGGGACATTCCAGCCCAGTCTACACCGAATTACACTGTCAAATAGCAACTATCCACAGGTAAGACACGAGCTGACACTAATTAGTAATAAAGAAACCCGTTAAACGTAATAAAGTTTTAGTCTTAAAGCTTAAACTGTGCGATAGTGGGTCATGTTTTGTTATTTTCTCCATAATCAATACATTTATCATTAGACTATATGGCATTCTACTATCCGTAGAAGTGTATTTAGTAGCAAACAAATTTGAACGTATTGTTGTAACGTGCAGAGAGCTGGTGTTGAAAGCTGTTGATCATTTGTACGAAAGCAACGTTTGTACTTCCACTCCGAGATGTTACGTAATCGTGGATGCACATCAAATATACAATTAACACAAAAACCTGTCATTTCTAGTCAACCTGTTTATTTTTCTTTGAGGCATCGTTTTCATGCATCTTTCATGATCGTTCATTTGTAGTATATATTTCATGTTTACTGGACCATGTGGATCAGTTCTGTCACAGTGGTTTATCATTCAGGTTTGTGAGTCATTTAAGCCTACGTGCTTTAAGAAATTCTCAGCATGGACCAATGCACTTTTTTGATGCACGTATCGCTTCCTTAATTGCAAAGGATTCTGGTACTTGTGGTTTTTTAAGGGTGGCCCCGATACTCTACTTAAAGTCCCCATATGCACAATTTGTACGTGAGATGAGTCAATAATTATTCATCCGTTGAGTAGGTGCAGGATTTCCCCATTTATGATCTCAATTCACTCATCATGTTTTACATTATTACCTCTACTGAGATAGTGTTTTTAATTCCTTTATCACAGCAATGAGAGGCTACTGTGAATAAAACCAATGGGAATAATTAGGCTTACTTGTCTTTATAGTACTATGCAGCTGTAATTCTGTATTAGATCAGACCTAATAGATTACGTCATTGTTTTATTTTTGTGGTCATGTTTTGTGATGATCTGTGGATGTTGAAGGAGATGTTTAATCAAGAGTAAAGGGTTCTTAATGTCATTTGTTTATCCACTTTGCATTAATTCCACAGACCATCTACGTGCCTCTGCGCACACAACACTGCTAAAGCTGGACATGAGGGGGAGATGAAAATAGCGCTTTGCTCTTATACACTTAACCTTTATTGTGGCTGCACTTGAGATGAAATGGCTACATCCCTTAGTAGACTTAACTGTGTCATGTAAACGAACAGTCAAAGCTATCAAAATGGCAACTTATTTGAAGTAATTAAAATATGCATAGTCTCCCAAAGGGCTTATACCTGAAAGTAAATTGGTTCACGAGATTCTGTGCTCTCCACAGTTGAAGATGGCCTCAACAAAGGAAAAACTTATTGCTCACGTGAGCAAGGAGCAGCCTGCAGGGCCCACAAACAAGGTGACAGTGGTTGGTGTTGGAATGGTTGGAATGGCTGCCGCCGTCAGCATCCTTCTCAAGGTCAGTGAGGTCACTACACTGGATAAACCGTCGCACAAGATAAAAATAATCCCAATGTCAGTTTGCTATTTAAAATGTTTTTTTTGTTTGTTTGTTTTTTAACAATACATTATTGATAGCATGTTCAAAAATATTTGTAAAAATAATAAATGACATAATTGTAAAATTGTGTCTTTTTAAAAGGATCTACATTACTCATTTATCCTTTTAATCAATTTAAAATACAAAATATTTATTTTACTAAAATTAATTGGAATTTTTTAAATGATCCAACTCTCAACATTCAATATTTTGATGGAAAAAGGACAGAAATATGTCTTGTGGCCATTGTCCATGTTTAATGAACCATACTTCTATTGTGTGGGTTTAAATCTGGCATATGCTGTATGTTTTGTTAAACATTTGTGAAATTCAGAGACTACTATATTGAAACATCATAAAAGTGTAATGTTTTATGAAGTTAATATATGTAGCTTGTATGATTTTAATACAATTAAAAGAAAACATGGTAAGAATTGGATTGGTTTGTAGGTCTTTGCTAGTCTGAAGGGGAGGGGTTATTTTTCTGCTATTGTTCAATTAAATAACACCGACATTGAAAGCTCTCCTGACCTTTGAACATAGAATGAATTCTGAATGAGAAGGAAGGCCTTGAATCTCTGCCAAAATTAAACATGATCCCCATAACTGGAAATTAAGCAAAAAACAAAACCATTCCATTGGGGATCTTTTTTTTTTTTTTAAAGCTAGTAAATTAGCATTTTATATATTATGTAATCTCATATAATTTTTTTGCACAGTTATATAAATGATAAATATAAATAACATACAAATACATCTAATATGTATTCTATAAAGGTCTAAAAAATGTCAAACAAATGTAAATATTTAAGCAGACAATAAGTAGAGGAGTGCTGATCACAATGCATGTGTTTGTGCAGGATCTGACCGATGAACTCGCCCTGGTGGACGTGATGGAAGATAAGCTGAAAGGAGAGGCTATGGACTTGCAGCATGGAAGCCTCTTTCTCAAGACGCACAAGATTGTAGCGGATAAAGGTCAGGTTTCATAATCGACTAATGAAGAAAAATGTGGAAGGAGGAATAAAGCAACCAAATTTATGGCTGATAAGGAACAGACAAGTTTGATTGATGCTGATTTTATAATACACCAATAATATACCAGTGATTTAACGTTTATGAATTTTGGAAGCATTCAAAATTATAATACTATTTATGCAGAAGTAAAATGAAAAGTAGCGTTCAGTGGTTTTAAAAGGGAATTGTATTATATAACTGCACTGCAATTCTTTTTAATTAGAAAAAAAGTGATAACTTTTAGTTAAAAAGCACAAAAGAAGTGCTATAAATGAAAATAGCAGTTATATGAACAAACATGTTAAGTATAGGAGTGTTTCTAACAGAATATCTGGTGCATTAAGACAGGATGAGTGTGTCCTACAGGTGGCATCTGCATCGAGCACACTCATGCATCATGCCGTTATGTGATGCATTGTGTGTATGCTTTACTAAAAAGATAGGTCTTTTAATCTAGTTTTGAATTTAGAGAGTGTGTCTGAGCCTCGGACATTATCAGGAAGGCTATTCCAGAGTTTAGGGGCCATAAATGAGGAGGCCCGACCTCCTTTAGTGGACTTTGCTTTTCTGGGTACTACCAGAAGCCCTTTTTGAGTTTTGAGATCTTAAAGAGCGGGTTGTATTGTAGCGAGACAGAAGCTCGGTTAGATAAACAGGAGCTAGATTCAAAGCTTTATAGGTAAGAAACAATATTTTATAATCAATACGGAACTTAACAGGCAGCCCGTGTAAGGAGGATAAAATTGGGGAAATATGGTCATATTTTCTTGACCTGGTAAGAACTCTGGCAGCTGCATTTTGCACTAACTGAAGTTATTAATGATGCATATGAAATAATTCATACTAACAGGAGGACCATTCAAAAAGAATTCTGGTCCTGTCAAACAGTGCAACATAAATCGTATTTATTTCTTGTTACAGCTTAAAGTCTAAACCAAAATTTGTGAATATTCAGTCATTGGTTGTGTTTTCCAAAAGCATCTGAAGCAAAATTAAACCATATAGAGAGTGGCTTCTCACTATTTGAAGGAGATTGTGATTTAATGTGGTTTTCCAGATTA
Organism: Danio jaintianensis; assembly: GCA_903798115.1. Lineage (NCBI taxonomy): Eukaryota > Metazoa > Chordata > Actinopteri > Cypriniformes > Danionidae > Danio > Danio jaintianensis. The sequence goes on along the minus strand of CAIGQV010017043.1, from coordinate 619,457 downwards.
CAGCGTGACTGCAAACTCAAAAGTGGTCGTTGTGACTGCTGGAGCTCGTCAGCAGGAGGGTGAGAGCCGCCTGAACCTCGTCCAGAGGAATGTCAACATCTTCAAGTTCATTATCCCAAACATCATCAAGTACAGCCCCAACTGCATCCTTCTGGTGGTCTCAAACCCAGGTTTGCAATTACACAAGGAGTCTTGATGATGCCAGGGCAGGCAATAAAGCCAAATTATAAACCAATGTTATCTACTCTTTAGTTGATATCTTGACCTATGTGGCCTGGAAGCTGAGCGGTTTGCCCAGGAACCGTGTGATTGGCAGTGGCACAAACTTGGATTCTGCTCGTTTCCGCTACTTGATGGGAGAGAAGTTGGGAATTCATCCATCTAGCTGCCATGGTTGGGTCGTTGGAGAACATGGAGACTCCAGCGGTGAGCACTGATGCAAGAGCACAATGAATGTCAATCTTTTTGTTTTTCACAAAAAAAAATTTAAACATCCACTTTTTTTTTTTTTTTGTAGTTCCTGTGTGGAGCGGTGTGAATGTGGCTGGGGTGTCCCTCCAAGCTCTGAACCCTGATTTGGGTACAGATAAAGACAAGGAGGACTGGAAGAGCGTCCACAAGATGGTGGTTGACAGGTGAATTTTATTTTATTTTTTTCTGTTTACCGATTAGACATAACTACTAGTATTAGTCTCAGAAATGCATATAGAAAGGTTTTAGGGAGAGAAGACAAATCACTTTGTTTGTATATGATCTGTAATAGATGTGTACACTCCATGTCCACGTGAAAGCCTATAAATCAACTCTTTGGGTAAATGTATTTAGTCTGGGCTCATGGGTGTTTATCTTTGTTTAACATTAATCTTGTTTGTTTTGGCAGTGCATACGAGGTTATTAAGCTGAAGGGTTACACTTCCTGGGCTATTGGTATGTCTGTAGCTGACCTGTGTGAGAGTATCTTGAAGAACATGCACAAGTGTCACCCAGTTTCTACTTTGGTCAAGGTGAGATGGTCTAGTATGGTTCTGGAAGATTAGTGATCATATCTAACTAAATATTATGTAAATAAATAAATATATATATGTATATATATATAATTACACATAGAAAACTGACGAATATGTTTAGTTGGTTCCAATACATTTAATGCATATTGCTAAGTTAGTATTAAGTAACTGATTTGAGCTGTTTTATTTTATTTTTTTATTAACTCTTCATTCCCACATGTGCCACAAATAGCACTTTTCTGGCAAAGCCTATAAAATACTTGATTAACGTTCCAATATCATACGTTAGTATGTTGCTAAGCTAACAAAGTGCAAAGGCATATATATTCGATAAACGTTTAGCATGCGGTTGATCCATAGATCTTCTGTTAGCATTTTGGTAAGCAAGTAAATACAGGTCAACATGAACTGGATACATTTGTAAGTATGTGTATAGAACTAATTATTGTGGACAGGTTTATTTAGGTTTGACACCTGTTCGTATGTCATTTGCTGACACTTGTTTTACGTATTCACAGGGAATGCATGGTGTGAACGAAGAGGTCTTCCTAAGTGTGCCTTGCATTCTGGGTAATAATGGCCTGACAGATGTTGTCCACATGACTCTCAAACCAGAAGAGGAGAAACAGTTGGTGAAGAGCGCCGAGACCCTGTGGGGTGTTCAGAAGGAGCTGACCCTGTGAACCGTGGTCTCCTCCAAAATGTAGCCACAAATTGCAAACCTCAATGAGTCCTGCCTATCTGTCTCCTGACCTCATAAACCTTACTGCCTGTTAAGATTAGATAACTCCATGTCACTCTCAGACCGTTAGATATGACACTCCTTGTGTTAGTGATTTTTAACTGCAGAGGAGAAATAATTTATTCCTGTTGTCTGTACAAAACAATCAGCCTTTTTGAAAGTGTGTGTCTATGTGCATATTGTTGTATATTCAAGAAAGAAGCACTTGTAAGATGTGCAATTGGAGACTTATTATATTCCGTTCTGAGGTCAGCCAGCATTCCGTACTTTCCTCCTGCATCAAGTAATTGGTCATTTACCAACAAGCAAACTTTACATTAATATCAGTTATACAAAATGCCCTTGAGATGTTTTGTTGTATATGTAAAACAATCTCATTAAAGCTAGAAAAATGTTTTTATGAGATTTGACATCAACCTGCAAAAAGCATGCCATAGTCCTCATTTATGAAATAAGTAGAAAAGAAATTAATCTGTGGATTGTTTAAACACTTTTTGTTGTAAATGCAACGATTTACCTTAGAATGGGCTTTTATACAATTTGGAATTTCCAAATGAAATGGTTCAGTGGTTTAAAAAGGTCTGTAAGTTAAAAGACCTTTAAGTTTTAAAACCACTTTAAGTTTACCATAAAGTGGTTTTATAAACTATCCAAAATTTCTCCATAAAATGTGACCGTTTGCAATGGTTTAATGACTTAACAAAAATAATGTATCTATTGTTTTTAAATGGATTCATCTGCATGCAGCAATTTTCATTGCAACTGCTTTAATTTAACAAATAATTAAATTGATTCTGTGCTCATTTTATGAGTGAGGTCCATTGACCAACATAACAGAATGACAGCGCTTACAAAAAGAAATTGTATTTATGAACTGCTTAAAGTATTATATACATGCTGAGAGCGCACGTAACCAAACTCAAAGTTAGTGACTGTGTCTTTGTACCGAAAGTCAATAACAAGTGCACCAATTGTCTAGAAAAAGCACTTTTACGTATATATCATAATAAAACCTTTTACAATGGTGCAATTTGTTGTCTAACAGAATACAGTGCAAATTATGGTAATAACTATTACATACTGAGGAGCCCAACTACTCGTGTTAAGTCTACACTATATGTATCATCTGAAAACAAAATGCTGTTGTCAGTGTATTTTTTTCTGTTTGTGTTTCATCAGAACAACTACGCACTCCTATCCAAGTGGTAAAATATGGCAGTGGTTATAGCTATTTCTTGAAACGTGTGATTGTAGAGTTGAGACACAGCCTGCGACTGAATAAACATTGTGACTATCTACAAAAGCTGCCCTATGTGTCTTTGTTCTGTAGACTGAATAGAAATAACAGCTATACAGAAACAAACTGGGTTAGTGGACTATGTTGTTTAAATTATGTGCCAAAAGTGAATGAAGTTAAATAGCCTCGGTTTCAGACTGGTCAAATTACATACTACAAGGTCAAAATCTGGAGGAAAAAAAAAAAAAAAGCGTCACCTCCCAACCATTTATTCTGCACACTAATATGAATGAAAACACAATGCAGTTGCTGACCATTCACAAGCCTCTCATGAATAAAGATAATGTCACTTTATTGATCTGTTTTGTTGCCATAACCTACAGTCTGGAACAAATAAGAACAAATATTAGGGGCAAAGTCTAAGAAACATCAAATCAAGTATTAAATGTAATTCACATCTCAAAGGTGCATTTAAATAACTAACTGAAATGGAACAGGTAACAAAAAAAGCCTGAAGAAAGTCTTTTTTTTGTTTTACTTTTAGAAGAATAAAAAGCTCACAATTTTAAAGTACAGTACAACAGTTTACACCAAGTTTTTACATGAAAAATTATTAGTAACAATCTATCCTTTATATACAGTTAAAACATAATGAATATGAAATGCAAAATAATTCCCAATTGCAATGAGATAAATAATTAAACTTAAAATATAATGTAATAAAATTGAAATATAGAACTATAAGTCACCACTGTCATATTTTACCCCGAATTCAAAAGAAAGGAATAATAAATTATATTTTGCATAAAGAAAATGATGCAAATTTTAGACTGATTTTTGCATTGTGATACCCTGGAAATCTAAATAATATTGTAAAATACATATAGTCATATTGGTTTATCTTTATGTAATTCATACTGATATTATTTGGGGCAAAAGAATCCCAAATGTTGATAATGATGATTTCTGTACTACTGTAAAAAAATTATTACAGCAATGAACATTTTGGAAGGTAAATGTTCCTAATTGTACATGATAATGTCACAATGCAAAAATAATCTTAACAGTCCAATATTTTTCTTTCTTTTTTTTTTTTATTGGGGTGAATTTCTTTTAGTTATTGAGTATGACAATAATCTGTAACATTGCCTGATCTCATACATGTCCTGTTGACTGAATTAAAATATTATCAGTCTATAGCAGTAGCATCTGAACCCAAAACACCTACCAGTTTAACATTAGAAGCTCAAATGAAAGAAGGAACATAATATCCCATTTACTTCTAATGTTCAGGTCTACTCAAACATTGTACCCGATTTTCATTTTACCTTTGCTAAATCAAGAGATCAAAATCAGGCAGGTACAGCATCTAAAATTCTCAGAGAAGTAAAATATCATAAACTGGTGAACGTCCACTGACATGCCACAAAGTGATTAGAAGAGAGTCTGGGTCTTATGATCAGAGCTGGAGTGTTGGGGGAGAGTGTATTGGTGGTGACAGGGTCAGTAAAGATCACTAAGTCCAGCAGTCTTCCGTGCTTTCTGCATGAGCGCTCGCAACTGAAACTGTTTTCGGGACAGTAGGCGCACATGCTAATGACAAAAACAAGACCGGTGGGGGAGGGGTGTCAATCATAACCTTACTAAAGAAATGTCAAAAATAGTACAAAACTTCTTTGAAAAAAGAAAAATACAGGAGTGAACATACCTTAAGAAAGACCTCCAGATCGATGACTCCTCTGCGTAACGCTTCTCCAAGGTAAAATATGGTGTCCTCTATGGCATTCTCCTCTGCATACAGGTTCAGGATCTGTTTGTAGAGCGGGGCTGTTGGTATGATCACATCATCAATGTCATTGTTTTCTGACTGGTTCTCCATCTTCTCCAGAGCTTCACTCAGTTCCTCGTCCTTCTTCTTGAGGAGCTCAATGTTTCTGTCCACTTCAGCCTGAGGATGCACATAATACCACACAAACCCACGCGTTGAACATTAAGTTAACAAAAAGAGAAAGCTTCTAAATAAATTAACTGCAAATGTCCTTACCACTTCCTGGTCCAGGCGAGACACCATGTCTTCCAGCTTCTGATGTCCTTTCTTCAGGTCCTCCTCTGTCCTCTTTAGGGCATCCAGTTCGGCCTGTGCTCTGTCCATCTCCTCCTTCATTCTCCAGCGTAGTTTGTCGCTCACAGCTGAGATTAGTGATGCTCGAATGGTGTCCTCGCCGATGGTGCCATCACGACTTGGACCTGGAGGGTTAAGACAGACACACAAACTTAGTTCCACTCACTGTTCAAACTAATGACGAATTACAAGCAAACATGTTCATTTTTACAAAAGTAGGATCTACATAGTATAATTTTTAATGATAAAATGTGCATTTTGGTACCAAGTACACCTTCCTTCAAGAAAAACATACCGTTTGACATTTAGTGGCTCAAGTGTCACATTTTTACTTCTTTGTCTACAAATGAACTGATAAATTATATTCATTCATTCATTCATTCATTCATTCATTCATTTTCCTTCAGCTTAGTCTCTGATTTATCGGAGGTCGCCACAGCAGAATGAACCTATGAACTATTCCAGCATATGTTTTACGCAGCGGATGTCTTTTCAGCCGCAACCCAGTACTGGGAAACACCCAAACACTCTCGCATTCACACACACTCATACACTACGGACAATTTAGTTCATCCAATTCACCTATACCGCATGTCTTTGGACAGTGGGGGAAACCGAAGCACCCGGAGGAAACTCATGCGAACACGGGGAGAACATGCAAACTCCACACAGAAATGCCAACTGGCCGGGCCAGGACTCGAACCAACGACCTTCTTGCTGTGAGGCGACAGTGCTAACCACTGAGCCACCACGCCACCCCCAACTTTTATATTTATGAAATATAATCGAAAACAAAATCTAACTTATTTATCATTTATACAAGATGTAATGCCATATCAGTAACAATGGCTATATGGCAAAAAGAAAACTGTAAAACTTGTTTGAAATTGATATTTTTATTTGTATTTTACAATTATAATGTACTTAGCAGGTTGAATGGTTGAAATGACTGTTAAATACAGTTTCTGAGAAACAGCTGAAATGTGTTCATATCATCTCTGCCATACAAAGAAACTTTATAGATTACAGACTCTGCATAGCACTGTAGTATAATGTCATGGTTCAAACCTAATGATGAAAGCTCCCTAGGGACAGATATCCTCTTCCCACTCCTACCACTCTAAATATACCTACTAGCTTCTCTGTCAAAGTGGATGAAGTCCTTTGACCTTTACAAACTCTGAATCTAGTTACAGACTCAACCTTTCAAAGCAGTCCAACGAGGTCACTGTAAACCGGGCACAGAACCAGGCAGAAGACCAGAGGTCAGGGTCAGATTGGGCATAATCTATATAAAGGGTAAAGTGTGTTATACGGTGTACTTTTATGAAGCTGATTTTTTATTTACTCCCAAAACTGCAATATACTCTTAACAACTATTTATTTAATCTCAAAGTAAAAGACTAGCTAAAAGTACTACATTTGTTAATCGTGATCCTAATTCTACACCTTTGTTTTTGCTTCCATTTTCATGAGCTCAAAGACATAAAACTTTTTCTGTGTACACAAAGGGCCTATTTGTTCTCAAATATTGTTCACACATTTGTCTAAATCAGTGTTAGTGAGCATTTTTCCTTTGTCAGGATAATCCATTCACCTTTCCATTATCTCTGCAAGGTGCTCACTCACTAGTGTTCACTAGAAGTGCTCACTCACTAGAACAGATTTAGGCAAATGTGTGGGCAATATAAGAGAAATAGGCCTTTTGTGTACATAGAAAAAGCTTTAGATCTTTGAGTTCAGCTCATGAAAAATGGGAGCTTTTATGGGAGCTTGTTGCCTTTATATTTTTGTTGAGTGTATTTGAACATACTTTAAAATAGAATTTATTCTTGTGACGGTAAAGGTATTTTGATCAAAGAAAAGCTTTGGTAGCTTCAGCTATTCATGCGCATATGTTCAGCATATGTCACCAGTTTAAATGAACCAAAATTCAGAATAGCATGTGTCAATTCAAATTAATACAGACAGAAGTTGAATATCAATTTAGTTTTTCTCTGTTTCATTGTTGCCAGTTCCACAATTTAGATAATTTTAGATTCAGACTGAAAAACACTAAAACGAATAATTCACATTAAAGGTGCTGTATGTAAGTTTCTGACTCTTGTAAAGCACAAAATACCATAATATGTTTGCAGATATTTAAGAAATATACTAAGTGAACGTACTTGTTTATCTGAAATGCTAAAGTCAGTTATTCTCCTTTGAAAATCTGCATTCCGTAACTATAACGCGCCCACTGCCAGATTATCCAATTATATTTCAGCACAGACATGTATATCACACTGAGACTCCAACAAAGAGGTAAAGTTTGGAATCTTATTAATTAATTAATACATTATTAAAAGTACATGCTGAGTGACTGATATTCTTTGGTTTACACTGAGTCACAGTTATAATGTTAATTTTCAAATATGTTTATTTTATTCCCAAGATCAGAGGCAAACTATCTGCTGCTGCTTTTAGTATGGCATTAAATGTAACAAAAATGTATTCAAACTCCATCTTTGTCTGTTTTTAAATGTGTTCAAAATTGTCCTGTTTGATAAAGCATTTAACACATGAATGGGTTTTATTTCATATTTTACTGGCTTTTGACCATATAAAAGCTTTTACTTTCTTTTTAAACTTGTTTTTGTCTTCATCTTATTCTTGTTGTATGCGTTTTTAGTTATTGTTGAGAACATTGGTCAACTTTAATTGCACTATATAAATAAACTGTCATTGTCATTTAACACTGAATAAAGCACATAATCAGCACCTGAGGTGATCATTGTCAGTAACTTATGCTGCTGTTCAGCCGCGAGAAATAGAAACCATTTCGAAATTTTAGGTGATGACTAGGACAAAAACTCCTTTTAAAATAGAAAAAGTGTAGTTAGGACATGGTGTAGGTTTGATAGACAGGCACGCTCGCTCCTGGTGGTGTCTGGCATCCTGCATTTGCTTCAGAGGAGGGGCCGGGTGAAAAAGTGTTTTGATTTTGGGCTGCAATATCTAGTTTAACCTCTCAAACTTTCATACTGCACATTTAACACATATTGAGATAAAATTGAGATAAAAGAGTTCAAATTATTCCATAAATTAGTTAAGTTTATCCTTGATTCCGATTCAGCACTACCAAATTAAATGGTAAAAGGATTGATTAAAATGTTGCCTGTTAAGATTTATTCAGATTTAGATATAATTTTAATTCAGTTAATTCACAATTTTGCTTAAAATGGGGCAGGGGGATTACATCTGGGGAATAAAAACTAAAGCTTAGAAAATTAAATGCATTTGATTATTCCAGGGTTATTGAGATTTGTGGGTTAAAATCATAAGATTAAGTATTTTACCTACAAAACTGAGACAAAGGCAAGAATGACAACTCACCCACAGCAGTGACTGGAGTCTGGGAAGTGTAATGTGATGGGACACCTGTGGCAGGATAAGCATTCCCTCCTGGATAAGGGTAACCTGGGTAACCACTAAGGCAGACATAAATCATTACATAACCAATTAATCATGGACTCTAATTACAGCACAGCCTGTTATGCCAAGCAAAAAATTACTTTAACAGATTTATTACAATTTTCAGAGTGTTGCTTGTAATCTTTGATGAGAGTGAAAAGATTACCATGGGTTTTGGTTGGGCCCGTAGGGAGATACTGCTGGCATTCCTGGCATATAGGACTCTGAAAGGAGGAGCAGGACACAAAAAGCAATAAATTTTAATATGCACTGTTGGTGCAGGGAGACATCTGCTGTTTAAAACAGGAATTATTTTTAAAACTAGGAAAGAGCAAGCATTTATGTAAAGCTGATTTCATAAATAAGCACTCTGAAAAAAATAAAAATAAAAAATGTAAAAATGTCAATATACTTTCTGCTCCCCGCAAAAAATGTTATTTAAAATGAGTATGATAAGTATAAAACTTTCATTATAAATTATGAAAATATCTATTTCACAACAATGCATCAGTCTATGCTAGTATATTTAAGATTTTTGTACTGTTATCTTAGTAACTGATTTAATTAATAATTTGTAAAAAAAAAAAAAATTAATAACTAAAATAATAATAAATTGTTTCTTCGGCAACTAAAACACATTTGGTGAAAAAGTTTTTCTTCAAATGTTCTTAATGGTGTCTTAAATTTCAAGGATCTATATGGTTCATTTCCAGAGATTTCAACGTAGCTCCATGAATAACCTGTGTCTGTGTGCATGTGTGTCTCTCTCTGTGTGTGTGTGTGTGTGTGTGTGTGTGTGTGTGTGTGTGTGTGTGT
>CAIGQV010017043.1:566807-599026 GCA_903798115.1 Danio jaintianensis | reverse complement strand
GGGGGGCGGGGGACATGGGATGAGGTCATTAGCGTCCAGTCTTTTCCATCAAAGCTGAAAAAGGTTTTTAATTGTGACACTGAGGTCATGAGACGTGCTGAGTCATTTTAAGACCAGTGTTGAGACTTCAAGAACAATAATTTAGTAGAAATCCACAGAGTCACCCAGCACTAGCTCACTGGGGTTACAAATAAAAAACACAAATGAGTAAGTCATTAGTGGTGTTTATCAGGCAGACGTGGACAACCAGAGAGGTCGCCCTGGTAGTCAGTGCAAGACCCCTTCCAATGTTTCAAATGTTCGTATCACAGGAGGCCTCGCTCGCTTTAGGTTAACAGTCGCTTTCAGATGAGACAGTACGTCTTTCCTCTCTGGTCCAGTCTGCCGCACGGAACCATGAATCAACTTCTCCCAACACACACCTGTCAGCTGAGGAAAAGAAACGCAAATTCCTTATTGTAAACAGTGTTGGAAGTAACGCATTACAAGTAACATGAGTTAAGTAATAATATTACTTTTATAAGTAGTGAGTAAAGTAACGCATTACTTTAAAAAATGAAGTAATAATATTTGAGGTACTTTTTAAAAAAATGTAAAGTGAGTTACATTAAGTTAAACATAAGTTAAAATAATAAACTGTTGAATTCAAATGATCGTAGTCACATTGAATCACGCACTCAATGAGAGAATGCGTTTATTATTTTGAACACATTGAAGAAAAGGAAAAGGGGATTGTCTCAATGGCCAATGATTTTACATAACTAATAAGCCAAAAAGTACAGAGCTCCTCTACTTAAAAAAAAAGATTTTGTACCATTTTGTGCACTGTAAAAACTTTCCAACTGTTTTCAAGCACACTTCACTGCCAATTCCTATTACAACAATAAAAAATAACTTTTTAACGTTTTTCTCTATTTTTTAGTACTTGAATAAATGGTTTACTTCAGTATTTATTATTATTTTTAATATGCGTGAAATACACGCATTATTTAAAGCTTGGGGTTAGTAACTGCTTAAAACTCTGATTTGCCATCACAGGACTAAATTACACTTTAAAATAATTTCAAAGAGAAAAAAACTTTCTTTAATTAAAAAATGTGGAATATGATTCAAATGCAGGTAGTAAAGTTTCACAAGATTACTGTGCTTACAGTATTTTTATCAAAACAAAAGTAACGTAGGTGAGCATCAGTGGGGTACAGCGGGAAAAATAAGTATTGGGCACGTCATGTTTTTTCCTAGGAATAATATTTCTAAAGGAGCTGTTGACATGGAATTTAACCAGATTTTGGTAAAAACCCAAACAATACAAACATAGAAGTAAAACAAAACAAAACAAAAATCAGAAAAATGAGTCATGTGTAATGACCATAGGTCACAAGGAGAAAGTACTGAACTACTGAAATGTATTTAATACTTTATATAAAAGGCTTTTTTGGTGATGGCAGCTTAAAGACTCCTCTAATATGGAGAATGAAGTCACATGCATTGCTCAGCTCACCTAGGTGTGACTTCAACAAAGTGTAAAAAATCTTGATGGTTCTGTGGGTCTCGTCTATCAAATCTGAGCTTTAATTTGTATTTTCTATTGGATTCAAGTCATGTGATTGGCTGGGCCATTCTACAGCTTGATTTTCTTTCTCTGAAAGCATTTGAGAGTTTCCTTGGCTGTGTTTTGGATCATTGTCTTGCTGAAATGTCCACCCTGGTTTCATCTTCATCATCCTGGCAATGTAAATGTTGGACTAAAGCAGCTAATATTAATTTACAATGTCGAAGGGCAGATGGTTGCTGAATAACTACTGAGAGATTTCAGCTGCTGTCTGGGCTTTCACTGCCTTTCTACACCTTCCTTTCTTAATGTGTTCAATACTTTTCCCTGCGTCATTTCATTTTATTACACATAACTTAATTCCTAAATTATTTAGATTTGTTTTCTTTGCATATATGGATTTCTTTGGTTGTTACCTACATCCGGGGAAAATTTCAAGTCAACGGCACCTTTAGAAATATGTTTTCTGAGAAAAATGGTGACGTGTTCAATACTTATTTTCCCCGCTGTAGATCTCATCCTTATACAAAATTACTATTAGAACAAAGCATGTCAACATGAATTTAGCACCTTGATCACGAAACAACACATCGGCAGCTCATGCAGTCCTGGCCACTATCGTCTGGTGGATTCAGCTTCCTCATTTTGTGTTGACGAATCTCTCGTACGAGCGTGTAAAATGCATCTTCCACACCCTGGAGAGATGTTAACCACACTTACAATCAGAGACGGCAATAATCAGTGCTGATGCTATCAAGAGGTTTGAAGAGCAGTGATTTGTCATAGCTGAGTAACAAATGTGACATAACTTAGATGATGTCTAGATTTAAATAACATTTCTATGTATAGGACTATGTGCAATCTGAACCTAGTAATGAAACACATCAAAGTGACAGTCATACTAGAGTAATATGACAAAAAATGTGTGGTCTTGGTCTTTTCCTTGCAGTTCTTGTCAGATGGGCATAATACAAAGCGGCAATGAGTCATCCCCTGCAGTGTTATACAACACACCCTGCATGTGCATGTGTGTGTAGGTGGCCATGAGGAGAATTACAGCATTAAATACTGTAAATCCAAAGAATCTCCCAAAACTATCAAAAGAATCAAATCCATATTTATTATTACATTAAATAATTTGGCTGACACTTTTATACAAAGAGAATTGTTGAAGAATCTGTTAAAAACATAAGAGAGATCACACAAAATGCATGCGTTTTTTTATTTAGTACTGTCCTAAGTAAGATATTTTACATAAAATATGTTTACATATAGTTCACAAGACAAAAACATAGCTGAAATTATTCAAATAACCCCCTGCAAATTTTACATACCCATGGTTTTAATACTGTGTGTGATTACCAGATGGTCTAAAAGTGTTTTTCTGCATTTTGATGGTCTTTTGTTTGTTCTGAACAGTTAAAACAGTTCTTCAGAAATCCACCAGATCCTGCAAATTCTTTTAGAACCTGAAGATCAAGGTAAATTGCACTTAATTTGGAAACATGCAAGTATCTTCTGTTATTTTTGAAGGTGCAGTACTAAACAAAAAAAAACATCTTCAGCCTGTTTAAAAGTTTTATCCCCCCTATGCTATTTTAACCTAGTGCTATTTTAACAGATTCTTGAAGGGGCACTTCAAGTATATTGAGTAAGAATGTCCAATCACATAAGGATAGTTCATCAATTACACACATGTTGTTCATTCTCAGAAAATAGTTTACACTTTACAAGAATTAGTAGTTTAAGCTTTAAAGAATTATTATTATTATTATTTTTATTCTAAATATTTCAACAACAACAACAAAAAAAAAAATCTAAAGAGATTTTATAATTAGTTTTGTATGGTGCAGCAAAATTAGCAAGTTATGTACAAGAAGAAATAAAAGTAGAGGGGAGAGAATGTATAGACATTGTTGTGATGATGAAAGTTTCATAAAGAAATTATTACTCTTATCATAGTGTCATTAATGCAGTTTGTTCTATTTTTCATGTCTGGGGAGATGATTTACAGTATATGTAAAGCTGATGAGCAGGCTGGTCTTTAATCAGTTAGTGTTCAAGAGTATTTTTTCTTCTTATTCTTTTTATAATGTAATTTCTTTATCATAATATATTGTCGAAATACTGTTATTGTCTCCATTAACAGTCTAGGTCCCGAGAGGGAGTGAAAACATTATCCTGTCACTTCCTAAAATTAACGTTAAACCACTGGAGCCAAATGAACTTTTTAAATGATGTTTTCACTACCTTCGAAGTGCAAGTTGCCTAGACTATCAATAGAGGGACAGAAACCTATCAGATTTTAATTCAAATAATATAGCTGCAAGCAGCACATTTACTGGTGTTGAAGCATTTTAATTTCACATTAAGAGGCCATTAGGAAAAACTAATATTTTTCATATCTCTGGTCAAGTAGGTGGTACTGTATCAAGCAGGTACAGGTAACCTCATATCATGGTTGTTATAAACATTCTTTTGAATAATAGTAGCTTAAATATTCTTTAAAATATGTTTTTGTTTTTCAAGAAAATAAGTCATTTGGGTTTATGAGTTTGGAACAACATCAGGGAGTAAATTATGATGGAATGAGCTGTTTCTATACCTCAACCATTCTTTACAAGGTAAAACAAAAAAATAAAAGCAATCATAAAATTGGCATTGTAGTTCAATCAATATTTCTGGATAGTTTAATTGTGTAACTATACTTTTTCAAGACAGCTTGACACTAGCTTGACAGCTAGTTTTGTTGCAAAAAATTTATATTATTTTCGATCTTAAGGAAATAACTTGATAAAAATTCTCACTTGTCTGGTTTTGGCTGAGGTTTCAATGAAAGGGATTCCGTAACTGCGGGCGAGTTCTTGTGCTTGCCGTGTGTCCACAGTCCGAGCCGGAAGGTCACATTTGTTACCCACAAGCACCATGGGCACATCGTCAGAGTCTTTTACCCGTTTGATCTGTTCCCTGTGTGCGAAAGCAAAATGTCCCAGTCAAATATAACAACACCTGTGGGTGTAACTATAATAATGAAGAAACTTAGTTCAACAGTAATCTAAGACACACCTAGTGTACAGCAGTTTTGACCCTTTACCCCTGTAACCCCACATTTGCTGCAACAATATCAGAATCAGAATCGGTTTTATTGCCAAGTGTGCTTACACACACAAGGAATTTGTTTTGGCTACAGAAGCTTCCAGTGTACATAAAGTGACAAGTGACAACACAAAATAAATATGAGAAAAATACGACAAACATTAAACAGAGATGCAGTTAGACAAAAGAGCTCTGGATGATGAATTGTTTGTGCAGATTTGTTATAAATATACATAATATATAAAGTTATAAGGTGCTGTGTACAAATGCGTGTGGAGAAGTATTGCATTGTATACTGTTATAAGGTGCTGTGTACAAATGCGTATGGAGAAAGTATTGCATTGTATACTGTTATAAGGTGCTGTGTACAAATGCGTATGGAGAAAGTATTGCATTGTATACTGTTATAAGGTGCTGTGCACATATGCGTATGGAGAAAGTATTGCATTGTATATTGTTATAAGGTGCTGTGTACAAGTGCGTATGAAAAAGTATTGCACATGTTTATTGCACAGTAGGGGAGTAATTAGCTGTTCATGAGGTAGATGGCCTGAGGAAAGAAACTTTTCCTGTGTCTGGCTGTTTTTGTGCTCGGTGCTCTGTAGCGCCGACCAGACGGTAACAAATCAAACAGAAAGTGTGCTCGGTGTGAAGGGTCCAGAGTGATTTTGCAAGTCCTTTTACTCAATCTGGAAGAGTACAGTTCTTGAAGTGTAGGAAGGGTAGTGCCAGTGATTCGTTCAGCAGTCCGGACTATTCGCTTTAGCCTACGGAGGTCGGTTTTGGCAGCTGAGCCGAACCAGACGGTGATTGAAGTGCAGAGGATGGGTTGGATGACAGCTGAGTAGAACTGTACGAGCAGCTCCTGTGGCAGGTTGAACTTCCTCAGCTGACGAAGGAAGTACAGTCTCTGCTGGGCTTTCTTCACAATAGAGTCTATGTGATTGTCCCACTTCAGATCCTGAGAGATGGTGGTGCCCAGGAACCTGAATGACTCCACTGCAGCCACAGTGCTGTTCATGATGGTGAGTGGGGGAAGTGCAGGGGGGTTTCTCCTAAAGTCCACTATCATCTCCACCGTTTTGAGCGTGTTCAGCTCCAGGTTGTTGCATCTACACCATAGAGACAGCCGCTCCACCTCCTGTCTGTATGCAGACTCGTCACCGTTCCGGATGAGGCCGATAACAGTAGTGTCGTCCGCAAATTTCAAGAGCTTGATGGAGGGGTCTTTTGCAGTGCAGTCATTGGTATACAGGGAGAAGAGCAGTGGGGAGAGAACACATCCCTGGGGGGCACCGGTGCTGATGGTGCGGCTGTCGGATGTGATTTTGCCCATTCTGACTAGCTGTTGTCTATCTGTCTGAAAGCTGGTGATCCATTGACAGACAGAGCTAGGAACAGAGAGCTGGGTCAGTTTGTACTCGAGCAATGATGGGACGATGGTGTTAAAGGCAGAACTGAAGTCCACGAATAGAATCCTTGCATAGTTCCCTGGTTTGTCCAGATGTTGTAGGGTATAATGCAGTCCCAGTCCCATGACTGCATCATCCACAGACCGGTTTGCTCTATAGGCAAACTGCAGGGGTCCAGCAAAGGTCCAGTGATGTTCTTCAGATATGCTAGCACCAGTCTTTCAAATGACTTCATGGCCACAGATGTTAAGGCAACAGGTCTGTAGTCATTGAGTCCTGTGATCTTTGGCTTCTTCTGGATTGGGATGATGGTGGAGCATTTGAAGCAGGATGGAACTTTGCGCTTTTCCAGTGATCTGTTGAAGATTTGTGAGAAAATGGGAGCCAGCTGGTCAGCGCAGGTTCTCAGACAGGCTGGTGAAACACCATCTGGGCCAGGTGCTTTCCTTCTCTTCTGTTTCCTGAAGATCTGACGCACATTATCCTCACTGATCTGAAGTGCAGGGGGGGAGAGAGGGGTGGCTGGAGGTGTTGATGGCTGTGTAGAGAGATCGTCAGGGTGGGTGTGAGGTGTCTGGTCGGGGGTCTCAAATCTACAGTAGAACATATTCAGCTCGTTTGCAAGTTGTTTATTGCCATCAATGCTGGGGGATGGTGTCTTGTAGTTTGTGATGTCTTTCAGGCCTTTCCACACTGATGCCGGGTCGTTGGCAGAAAACTGGTTTTCCAGCTTTTTGGCATAGCTCTTCTTAGCCACACCAATCTCCTTTGTCAGTGTGTTCCTGGCCTGATTGTACAAGATCCTGTCCCCACTCCTGTAGGCATCTTCTTTGGCCTGACGAAGCTGTCTAAGTTTTGGTGTGAACCATGGTTTATCATTGTTAAATGATAAGTAGGTCCTGGTAGGGATGCATAGCTCCTCACAGAAACTGATGTATGATGTTACGGTCTCTGTGAGTTCGTCTAGGTCGGTGGCTGCATCTTCAAAAACACTCCAGTCAGTGCATTCAAAACAGGCTTGTAAGACCTGTTCTGGGTCGTTGGTCCATCTCTTAACAGTCCTTAATACTGGCTTAGTAGTTTTAAGTTTTTGTCTGTAAGTTGGTATAAGATGAACCAGGCAGTGGTCGGAGAGTCCTAAAGCTGCTCTGGTGACGGAACGATATGCATCCTTTATTGTGGTGTAGCAATGGTCCAAAATATTATTGTCTCTGGTGGGGCATGTAATGTGCTGTTTGAATTTAGGCAGCTCATTTGTGAGTTTCGCCTGATTAAAGTCACCGAGAATGATAAAAACAGAGTCCGGGTGTTGTTGTTCTGTCTCTGTGATCAGATCAGCCAGCTGTTGCAGTGTAGTACTCACGTGTGCTTGCGGTGGACTATAAACACCGATGAGAATGAACGAGGAAAACTCCCGCGGCGAGTAGAACGGCTTACAGTTAATGAAAAGCACTTCAAAAGCACTCAAATATGGTTGAATATCCAAAATTAAAATGTTCAAGTTGAACGTGAATAAATTATATAACGCAAACCGAATATATAACAACCATCTGATGCTAATTTTAAACAACACATTACTAACCTCCATGTTGTACTGAACTCCATTTATTAAAATCCATTATATAGACCCTATTACCCACAAACAACAAAGTTATTGCTAATATATTTATCCTTTCTTTCTTTCATGTCCTTGAAAGCTCTCATTCTCTCTTTTGGTATAATTTAGTATAATCACTTTCTGCTGTATTTACAAGTACAAGTACTGAATATTTGGCAAAAGATCCTCGGCCAAAATCCAATTTAAGGATCTGAATGGTGTA
This sequence comes from Danio jaintianensis, assembly GCA_903798115.1. Classification (NCBI taxonomy): domain Eukaryota; kingdom Metazoa; phylum Chordata; class Actinopteri; order Cypriniformes; family Danionidae; genus Danio; species Danio jaintianensis. The sequence continues at coordinate 591,146 of CAIGQV010017043.1, read as the reverse complement.
ATCCATGTTGCATTTCTGTTGTGGCATAGAACTAGTGACAGAAATAAGAGGTGACAGTTTGGAATAGAAACAACACAACCATGAGGGTTGACATTCACGGGGTTGACAGTCTCATATAAACTGGTCTCATTATAACTTGCAACATTGTTTTTGTTCCCATCACAGTAATGAGAATAGGGCTGAATAAGATTATATTAATAAATCTTGAGTTTATTTTCCTTCCACCAAACTTCAAAATGTTCAGGAAATACAACATAAATGTAATCTATATGGTTAAATTCCAATTTTATGAAGTGATGCAATTGTGCATGCCAAAAACCTCCAAGATAAAGAACATTTTATATAATAGTGTACTGATTCTCATGAACAACTCATATGTGGACAACAGATGCATAAAGCCATAGAAATGTAAATAAAGTATTATGTTTTAGGTATTAAAAAGGAACATTCTATTTGTACTTTACACAAAGCATCCATATAGCTTCATAAATTAGTGATTAAATCACTGGAGTCAGACACATACCTGTCAACCCTCCCGTTTTGCCGGGATTCTCCAGTGATTCTCCAGTGATCCAGTGATTTTACCATTCTATCCCGCTATCATCCCATTGAAGTATTTTCCCATATATCTTTCGTATTTTAAATATTTCTATGAAAAGTGAAAGCAGCATCAACAGAATAAGGAATAAGCATCAATTCAGTAGACTGAACAGATTAAGGAGTTTGGGGTAATTTTGGGAGTTCGTATTTTGGGGGCTGGGGGCTGCATATCCCATATTTTTACATCCCAATGTTGACAGCTATGGTCAGACAGGCTTCCATGCTGTTCTAAAGAAAAAACATCTCTCAGGTTTCTTCAAAATATCTTCTTTTGAACAAACATCTTGCAGCATGTGTATGGAATGACATGAGGGTGAGTAAATGACACCGTTTTCATTGTCATAAAACTAACTCTTTAATTCTCATGATCAGTGTTTTATGCTGTTTTCTGTTGACATATAACATTCGCTAAAAATTATGTAGCAAATGAGCCATCCAAAATCACAATAAGCTTTGTGGTTACTTTTAATATGAAACAAGGTACCAGTCTCACTGTCTTTTCCATAACACACAGCCCTCAATGAAGATATTTTTGGATAAAGTTAATTAAAAAAAAATTCTAAATAATGTCAAAGTCACATTACTATACACATCGCACACACATATCACTGACTTTTGATGTTCTGTGTAGATAACCTGACCATTGTTCAGCTAATTTACAAAAGAAAACTTCAGTCATTTCAATAAGAATTCACAGAATCAGACTTCCCCACTCAGATTTTGTACAATATTCAGATTGGTCACATGAATTCCAACACTGTCTAAAAAAAAAAAGCAGCTTGGTTTGAATGTGACTTCGGATTCAGCCACGATTCAACCATATCTACTCTAATGACAACAGAAAAGAGAACTTTTGCTAATGTGACCACATCCAAAAGCACAAACACTTAATCTTAAAACAATTGAGCTTTTTAAACAATCAACACTCATTCACTTATTTCATATAAAAATAATTATTTCAGGAGTTAGTTATTTATTTATATAGACCTTTTTCATAGAATGCTAAATTACCCATTATGCTTTATGAAGTTCCGGTCAACAGCTTGATGCATATAAAGAGTCACATTTGTACAGCTTTGAAACGATAGTTTTAATTTATTTTACTTACTTTTAACGTCTTTGAACTAATACTGCTATTGATCAGTGCCACCTCCTGGACTGATTACTGAAAAAATGTGATCTAATGAGAATGTAAAACAACTGCTGCAAGTCATTTTACCCTCGACATCAGGCGTTTAAATGGAGCATCGCCATAGCTAAAGTCAACATTTTCTCTTTTTTCAAATATATAAACAACCCAAAGAAATGTAATTCACCAAAATGTTTGACACACATGTGTACTGTCCCACTAACACATCGATTGATAGAGTGGCACAAAGTGAAAGTAAAGCGGCATTTTGAAATTACAGAAAAACACAAATCGCATACCAAGGTAAATACTACACAAACTAACTAAATGAAACATAAACAGCTCCCGATTAGAATCAACATGCAGAACAGCCAACACCGTATCAGTGACGTACTTTTATTTGTAATTTTGAAAATTGCATGGCGTACATAACTATTAAGTTTCATGCCAGTAATATGGTTTTCTCTATATAATGCAGTGATGTGATGTGTGTGCTGGAAGAGCCCGCTGAGCACAGTATAACAGCTGACAGGTCGGGAACATTCTGACGGCAGACACTGATTTAGGAGAACGTTTTTCTCTCGCACTCTGACGTGCATCACAAAAACAATCCGTAAGCCACTCAAAACGGTATTGACACCCACTTTCAGATAGAGAATTACCAGTTGAGAAACGTTGCGCTGATGACAATTCAAAACGGAGGTTCTAAGCATTCTACCGAAAGATGCTGGTCAATATGACGCCCTCCATGCAGCAACGATGAAAAAGGTCTATATAAAGCTTTAAAAATTTCCATAGCATGACATTTAAGCACATACCTGTATTGATGAATGTCCTCAAAGGACTTGGTGTTATTGATGGCAAACACACAGAGGAAGCCCTCGCCCGTTCTCATATACTGGTCCCTCATGGCGCTGTACTCCTCCTGACCTGCAGTGTCCAAGATGTCCAATAGACATGTCTCCCCATCAATCACCACCTGCTTTCTGTAGGAGTCCTGCACAAAGATTCCCAGTCAAATCGACACCAAACTCAAGTTGTAGCAGTAAAACATTTTCTCTCTTTTTTTTTCCAATAGTCTTTTGTAATTTCACAGCCACCAAATTTGGTCTTTAAATAACCTTTCTAAAAATGTGCCCAATGAACAACTTTGGGGATAAAAGTACAAAGAGTGAAAGACAGTCAGTGATTGTAGAGATCATTGAGCTTTGCCCCAACAGTCATATAAACATGCGTCTCTGTGCTCATGTGTTAGCACAGTGATTTCAGCCATAAAAAAGGACATTGTCTATTCAGAGACGGGTGTGGCGGGAAAACAGAGCAGAGACAGGGAGGGATATGTATACGCTCGAACACATACATCCCTCATTATGGAAGCAATAGCAGGCCTTTGGTAAACTCCTTCGGTTAATTTGACACTGAGCTTCAAAGAAAAACTGAAAGGTGGCACTAGACTTTAGTGGTTACCCAATGCTGCTGTGATTCCAACAAAATATCTGGACATCACTGGACAATTTTAAATATGTTGTTACAGCTTCTATTTTTTCTAAGATATTATCTACTTAGGCGGTTCATTCCGCTGTGGCGACCCCTGATAAATAAGGGACTAAGCCAAAGTAATGAATGAATGAATATTATCTACTTATTCTTATATTCCTGTATGTAAACATATGAATTATATATTATTTCAGTCTACCTAAACACTAACCCTATTATATTTTACATTAGATGCGGTCTCTCAATGTAAACACACAAAACACATTACCTCTATAGTGGGATCGTATTCATCCACAAAGTGGTTCTGGATAAGTTGGATGGTGAGAGCACTTTTGCCCACGCCTCCAGCACCCACCACCACCAGTTTATATTCAGTCATTCCTCCACTCCGCTTCAGCCTCTTACCACACCTAAGGAGAAATCAGCTCCTGAATCAATACAAACAATCATCCCACTGACTGTATTCATGTTCAGTGACTTTTCAGTTCTTAAACACACAAATATAACAAAATGTAATTACAAAGATTTTCTGTGGGCCTTAAGGTATAAGTAGGATAGTATATATAGTACATAATGTTTGTTGATGAAGAAGTGAAATTAGCATACCAGACGTCCAAAGTCTTACAGCCCCATTTCCAAATTCATGATTATATGACTGAAGAGATTAAATTTCGACTAAAGTCTGTAAATTATTATAAGTCTCTGCAACCTGTCTGCTAATTTTTGAAAGAAATGTTGGGTTTTAATACAACCAGCATGTATGTTTTGTGCATCTGTCAAATAACTAGCACTTTGTGATTCAGAAAGCAAAGCCTGAAGACGCTGGACTGTGTACAAACAAAGTTACTGTAAAACAAGCCTCCAAACTGAGCAAAAAATAAAAACACACACAGAAAAGATACATACTTCACATATATGTCTTAGGCAATTCTGTTACATACTTAATGACATCATGGTTTGATTTGCTATTAAGACAAACTTTATCTAAACCGACTGTTACACTTTTGTATGGTAGATTATCAGGCAGTGGTATCTAACAAAAATAGTTTATAGACACAATAATAAACTAGTTTTCTAAGTCAATCAGGGATGTGTTTTCCAAAATGATTGTTAGTCAACTATAGTTTCAAGTTCTGTCATAACTAACATAGTTCAATGATTCAGTGCTTTTCAAAACCATTGTTCCAATAGGAATTCTCAAACAGCATATATAGGTGGATCTTGATAGTGTTAGGTAAAAAAAAAAAATAATTACATCATTAAATTTGTATTTAAATTATTTTCTAATTTGTCTGAAAAGTCATTTCATCACTCATTAAAAGGAATTTAATTACTTCATTCAATACTACTAAAATGTATCTATAAATCTCAAACATTGGCAATAGAAATTTCATTCATTCATTCATTTTCTTTTCGGCTTAGTCCCTTTATTAATCTGGGGTCGCCACAGCGGAATGAACCGCCAACTTATCCAGCATATGTTCTACACAGCGGATGCCCTTCCAGCTGCAACCCATCTCTGGGAAACATCCATACACACTCATTCACACGCATACACTACGGACAATTTTAGCTTACCCAATTCACCTATAGCGCATGTCTTTGGACTTGTGGGGGAAACCGGAGCACCCGGAGGAAACCCACGCAAACACGGGGAGAACATGCAAACTCCACACAGAAACGCCAACTGACCCAGCCGAGGCTCGAACCAGCGACCTCCTTGCTGTGAGGCGAACGTGCTACCCACTGCGCCACCGCGTCGCCCAATAGAAATTTAACTCTAGTAATTCTTTACATTTGAGTCAAACAGGGCCTTGTAGAATACTTAAAAAATATCTAAGCATTATACGCATAAATAAAAACTAATCTTTTCTGTCATTAATATACTGTCATTAATTTCTTACTCAATGTACTCAACTTACTCAACCTTCTTTGGTAGAAAAATCTAATTATTATGCAAAAAACATGTTTGCATAACAAAAATAAAACCCCTTTGCCTCTCTGAAATGAATAGAGAATTGCTGAATTTGTTTGAAGTATTTAAGTCAAGTACATTATAAGTAACTGTAATTAAATGACCTAAAAATAAAAAAATAATGCCTTATTTCACTTTTTCAGTGGATACATAATTTAATTAAAGTAACAAGTTACTTTGTAACTAATCACACCCAGCAGTGACTCTCAACATGTGGTTAGCAGCAAGTTTGGAATTAAACATACTTCGCTTTTTAGCAAAGTAAGATGATATTCCCTCAATTCTATATCTATCATTCCATTTCAATATATATTGGCAGCCAACAGACACTGAATGACAGCACAACACTGACTTTTTAGTAAACATCAGCATCACATGCAAGGAAGATGCCACTCTATTACTTTATTCATTTAAATTATAACACATTTTTATAATATAGCACCACATAATTTGTGACATTAAATAACATTTATCTTTTTTTATATATTTTAAACGTTTTTCAAAACCCTATAAAACTCAATTCATACAAAGAGTTTGCATTCTATTTATTGTGGATAGACTTACTTTTAATTGTTCCTTGCATGCCCTTTAATGCTAACATGTCAACTGAAGGAAACATGAGTAGTAACCATCCAGCACAAAATCAGACAAACTATATTAGTGGAGTTTTATAATTTAGACATCTATTTGCTTGTAAGTTTAACACAAGATCACCAGATGTGTGACTGCAGTGGTAATGATTAATGAAAGCATAAAGTTTATTGGTACTATGGTGACTGCAGCTTCTGAAAGTGCAGTGCACTGTATTTGTAACATGCTGGACAATTAATGAGTAACTCCACACACTCCCTGGCACATACACTCTCTCACATAATTTGCCCAGTTTGCAAAAAGCAAAAACTTTGACCATTTTTGAATCCATTCAGCCAATTACTTGTTTTTGCAGGGTCAATTTTAGCTTAGCTTAACATAATTAATTGAATCGAATTAGACCATTAGCATTTCGTACAAAAAAAACAAAACGAAATGAGATATATATATATATATATATAACATTTATAATTCCTATTTAAAGCTAGAGTCTTCTGTAGAGACAGCGAGAGAGAGCACTGAGAACTGGGTCAGAGCAGAGCTCATTAATATCAACAACCATTCCAAATACGGTCAATGTAGAGCTTCAGATTCTGATAGGGGTATTTTATGTAGAAATAAATGACTATATAAAACAATTTCTGGATTGTTTTTTAACTTACCTAAGGCACATACCTACTATGTAGATATCAGAAAACAATCAGAGAACTTATTAAATCTATGCAGTATATTGCACCTTTACATAAAGAGAGATAGGAGAGATGACTGGCAGACGATTTAGTCCAATGACTCTATTTATTTACATAAGAGCATGTGCAACTGCAGAATTAAAAAGCAGAAGGGTGTCTAATAAAAATGTGCATGCATGCATTCAAATCAATTTCATTATCTTGCGTTTTGGTAGTGGTTCACTGACTACACAATATAATTTACATTCTGAATCCACCCTGTGTTTCATGCAGCAAAATATTAAGTTTCTTCTGGTTTATTTAAGTTTTTTATTTTTCATTAATAGGAACCGGGGTATAAACTATAAATAAACACTTATGTTAGGTCTATATGAATAGTTAGCAAACTTGATGGAATAGCATTTCAAATGTAAAGATAATAGCATGATGATCATTGTAATTGTGGTAACAAATGTGGTCTCATCAGCAATAACTAGCCACACACTACTTTTACTAAATGCAAGTAATGGAGTGTTGCAAGATTGTTATGATTGTTATTGTTAGAGAGTTATGGAAAAAAAAACAATTGCACCAAAATAAGTTTGTATTTTGCACATAGGTTCCCGAATTACTAAACCCAACCTCCTTCTTCCCACTTTATTATTGCCCTAATTACTGGTATAAATGCTGTCACATTAAGTATTAAAAATCAGTCCAATGACGCATTTATTATAATAAACTATCTGGCAACATGGCGAAGAGGAGGCAGCAGGCGAAATCTTATGAAGATCTTAATCTTTATATCTGTAGGTGGAACTTTTATTTTGAAAATTGTAGATGCTAGGGCTGCATGATATTAACAAAATCTGATATTGCGATATTTTATTTTTCTGCAATAAATATTACGATATGGGATATTTTCAGAATCCTAAAAAAAATGTTTGTATTTTAAATGTAGCAGTTATAGAGGCTTGTGATATAACATCGGAGCAATAATAGGGTATATGCAGAAGTATGCAGAAGGACTTTTATTTCTCAGTAACCTGGCTCAAACGCTTCCGGTGAACTGTATGGCATTACAAAATCAGCACGTTTAAGGTCTGTTTTCTTTAAAAATCAACAATCTTCACTGCCTGACTGATATACGATACAAAGTGGGTCTCAGAATGTACAAGAAGCACTGCATTAAATTATATTTTTCCGTGCCATGTCTTTAAAATATGAAAATTTATTTTACTCCAGTATTTTCAATGGAGTTTCTGCACTAGTCTGCTGATCCTGACGGCGCGTGCGTGTACATGGCTTTTCATCTCGTTTTACACTTGTACAACTAAATGAATGCTGAAGTCTATTTAACTGATTATATTTCAATTACATTACAACGATGCTGTATCGATGCTGTAAAAGGTATACAATTGAAAAAAGTCACATTAACCATTCACCGGAAGTTTGTCGGTATGGGAAGAAACACTAGTATTGCATATACCCTATTAAATCCTTATTTTCCATGGAGCGATCGTGGAACAGGAAGCAGGTGAGGATGGAGCGAGGAGTAAGCGAGGAGCGGGAGATGGAAAATCCGGAGCGGAGCTGACTGGAGCGGTTAGTAAATACTTAAATAATTCTACTATAATATTAAAATAATTATTGCCGCTCCACTCTGCTCACATACTACGATACTTTTGACAACCCTACAAGCCACATTCACTTATCAGAGTGAGTTGCTAAAAAGATACCAAACAGCTGATGCATCTACAGAACGCCAGAGATAATCTCACTCAGTACATCTACTCGCTCCCCACTTCTCAAAGATATCTGAAAGGTCTTCATCACTCTTGCTATCAATATTGATAATTTGCTGCAACAGCCAAAGCAGCTATAACTCAAAATATTCATAAAGTCAAGAAATTGCCAAGGTCCATGCACATTTTGAGTAGCAGTGAGCTCCCAATATTGTTTCTTACATGAGTTTCAACATTAGTGGATTCCAGATAAATGTCAAGAACTTAAAAGCAATGTAAAAATCCCTACATCCCAATGTATCCCAGCCATTAATATCACAACCATTGCCAATGGTAGCATCGGCTCTGGTATTACAACTGTCACTCAACCCACTCTCTCTTCGTATTGGACTATACAGACTATTTCCATTGCAAAGACTACCTACAGCTATGGAAACTGTTCTTGAACTACTGTATTTCAACATGTATTCAGTGCTTATGGAGTTCCAGATACTGTGTCAGGCAGTGCCTGAGTTCACCTAAATAATCTGGTGGGATTTTTGCAAACAATTAGACATTAAAGTCAGCCTCACCTCGGGGTAAGATCAAATGTCCAAATCGAGAGACTAAATCAAGAAATTGGACACTACCTCAGAAACTACTGCACTAGTGAACAAGATAAATTGAGTGGCTTCCTACCTTAGGCCAAATATGCTTCCACTGAACTAATGGCATCTGCATCCCCCCTAAGACCTCCAACTATGACTGCCAAGCAGGAAGCTCACACGTTCCTCAAGTTGGTCCTTTCAAGATTACATTTACATTTAGCAGACACTTTTGTCCAAAGTGACTTACAATTGAGGAGGCATTCAGCGATTCAACAAGATTCAAAAACAAATAAACCCTTTAACATACAGTTTAGAGTTTCCTGCTGATTATTGCATGTTCTCCTTTTCATGCTTCCCTCTCAAAATAGGTCCACCCGGGATCTAAACTCGGCACATTGTATCCTGAGCCACATCCACCCAAGGAGACTGACAGAGCACTGGCTTATGGGGTTAATGAGAACTTAGATTCTCACGACAGGAAAGGTCAGTTGCAATACCTGGTAGATTGGGAGGGCTAGAGGACTTAAGTTGCTTCAAAAGGATATATTGGACCCTTTACTGATCCAGGAATTTCACTGAAGGCATCCTGATCACCCAGCACCACTACATAAAGGTATACCAAAAAGTACACTTGGAGGTGGGGAATCTAATAGTAACTAATTGTAATTTTCATGTGATCGACCTCTGCATTCACAGTGAGTCAACATTCTTCAAAATACTTTCTTCTGAAGCAATTAAGCTGAGATTTAGGTGAACAAAATTAAGATTTTTTTTTTTTTTGCTTGAACTAAATATTGTTTTATGATAAACCACTACATGCTAAACAGGACTAGAAAGCAGTACAGTAACATTTTTTAATTGACAGAAATTGGTTAAAAATGTTATATACATTGAAAATAATACATTGAAAACACAGTATAATGTTGTAAGATCAAAAGAGCCTATCAGACGGTCACGGTGGTCTCTTTTTTTTCATGTGATTTTTAAAAAACGAATAAATCTGTCATAGTGTCAAAATGTTTGCACCATCATTGACAGCTTTATTTTAGCCTAAATTAGAAATTTTTATATAATAGCAGCCCTATTTTGGTTAATATTATTGTGGTTCACTTTCCTTACATCACTAGAAAAGTTGTATTAGAGAAAGAAAAGTGATATAATAATAAAAGTCAAAGATTATGAAAACATTATAGTTAGAATAAAATAACATGCACATATTGCACACAGTAAAATGCAGGGCATTTAGTAGGAAAAAGTAAAGGTAAAAAATGTAATTTCTGGCTAAATGTAAAGCCAGAAATGGGGCACTAAAACGGCACTTTATCTAATAAAATATATCAATGTATACTTAAATGTATATCTAATGAGCCCCTGTAGTCCTTTAGTGTTTGGGAATAAACCATCTAAACCATAGTCAATAACTACTCAAAACAGATACTTTACACTCATGGCAGTGTATGACATAGCCAAGAAGTAGTGTACAGTTAATAAACTGTTAGAAATGTAAACATGTACTGCACACTTTTCTCTTAGTAATGACATAAACACAACAAATCCGAAAGCAAGAAAACAGCAGTTAAGAAAACAAGATTAATTTTCCTTCGACTTAGTCCCTTATTTATCCAGGGTCGCCACAGCAGAATGAACCTCCAACTATTCCGGCATATGTTTTACGCAGCGGATGCCCTTCCAGCTGCAACCCAGTACTGGAAAACACCCTTACACTCCCACATTCACACACACTCATAAACTATGGCCAATTTTGTTTACCCAATTCACTTATAGCGCATGTCTTTGGACTGTGGGGGAAACAGGAGCACTCGGAGGAAACCCACACCAACACGGGGAGAACATGCGAACTCCACACAGAAATGGCCCTGGTAAGGACAGTGATAAGCTTTGTTCACTACACATCGAGACACACTGACTGTGACATGAGAACGTCCTCCTTGTACAGTTTTTAAACAACAGCAGAACTAATAATGTTCATATATTAATTTGTACATTATAGATAAATAATTTGATTGTTTCATAAACCAGCAACATTTAAAACATTAAACAACTATGAATGTTTGCTAGATTTTTCCTAACCTATATAGCTATGTTCGTTCGTGTTAAAAATAAATAACAGATTCTTTTCAGAAAAATGTCTCTCGTTTGTCATTATGTTTGACAATTTGGGTCATGTGATTCATATAGTGCACTTCTGAGCTTTCGTTAAGGGCACATAGTGCGTATCGATGCACCCTGATTTATTACGGTGCATTGTGGGTGCATTCAGTCTGCGAACGATTCAGTGCACTGGAAAAAACTTGCAATTGAGACAGCACTTAAAATGGCTGGCGACCTGATCAGTGCACTGACTACTGAACAGGGGTGCTGACTGAGACGCACCCTATGAATGTTTGGATTCAAACTAAATTGTTTTGAAAGTCAGAAATCATTGATAAAATACAGTGCATTTTTGATTGTGAGTTTTGACTGTATCAGCATCATGCACAGTGTGAATAAGCTAACATTGTAAACAAGCCAACAGTGAGGGTGCACTTCACTGCAACAATATAATATAGCATCTTGTTACTCTGGTTTAATTAAATTAAAAGATGGTGACAGTGCATACACACACACATAAAAATACATATACTGTATATCCACATATACTGTACATACACACACAACCTCATTTGGAATGTAAAGGATGTGAAGTATCAATTTCCCCTGAGCCACAACCCTACAACAAAAGTAGGCCTAAGTGATTTCCAGTCAGGTTCAGACAGCAAAAGCAATCTCATATGGCAGATGATGGAATCGAATACAGAGGAACCATAACAGATCCAGGCCGACTGAGCCACTGACATCATCCCCCAAAATAACCAGCACTCGCCAGATCATTACATCTGTCTAGCCTAAATCTACTGCCCTACACTGCAGACACTTCAAGATGTGTCTATCTGTAGAACATACAGTATGTAGAATGAAATAAAATACCTACAGAAATGTTTATTTATTTATACATCTTAAACCAGCATAAAATTGTTTTCTGGTCTAAGTTTGTTTAATTTTAGTTTTATTTTCTACTATAGTATAAGGCTGCACAATATATCGTTACAGCATCAGCAACGAGATGTTTCATGCACAATAGTCACATTGCAGAACAGTAGGGATGATAGCCCCACAAAGCCACACACTTCAAATGCATGCGAACTGTAAATTAATTGCAACCAATTTTATTTCCTTTTCAAAACAACATGGTTTTGAATGTGCTTAAGCCTGTTACTGTGTAAACATTCCAAGTGAGTTTAATTTAGGTGCAAGAAATGATAATGTTTGTAGCTTTAACAAAGACTAATTGCATTGAATACAATGAAGAATGTGCATCATTATTTTACACTTGATTACTAAATATCTGTATCTGAATACAGCTAGAACCTCAAGAGAGATATATAACAATTCTACTGTATTTATGTGTTTGTTCAGTTGTATTTACCCATGCGTGCTTAGTTTATTCTTGTTTTATGGAGATGTACTTATTTGCAAAATCACCCAAAATATTCTAAAAACATTACATTCTTAATAATACAAGCCGGGCGGTGCAGTGGCGCAGTAGGTAGCGCTGTCGCCTCAGAGCAAGAAGGTCGCTGGTTCAAGCCTCGGCTGGGTCAGTTGGCATTTCTGTGTGGAGTTTGCATGTTGTTCACGTGGGTTACCCCTGGGTGCTCTGGTTTCCCCCACAAGTCCAAAGACATGTGCTATAGGTGAATTGGGTAAGCTAAATTGTCCGTGGTGTATGGGAGCATATGGGTGTTTCCCAGTGATGGGTTGCGGCTGGAAGGGCATCCGCTGCGTAAAACATATGCTGGATAAGTTGGCGGTTCATTCCACTGTGGCGACCCCAGATTAATAAAGGGACTAAGCCGAAAAGAAAATGAATGAATGAAATGTAACCACTTTTTTTGTTTGTTTCTGTTACATTGCTTTTTGATTTTAGTTAATGTTTCAGCTATTTGATCAATGAGTTTGTCATATTTCCTCCATTTTTGTTTTTATATTCTATTTAGCTTTGGTTCGTTTTTACCAAGGCTATAAATCATAACATAAGAATAATATTTATTATGTAATTAGTGTTACATTTACCTGTATTAAATTATATAATATCAAATCAATATGTGCCTCACAGTACAAAAAGAGCCTGAAAATACATATTCTTTATAAATAGAAAAACATAACGTTATTCGTTTAGTAACCGAAGTGAAAATCCAAGTGCACAAATAGACGTGTAATAAAATATGAGACGTTCGTATTTAGTCATTTGTGCGATTTTAATTGGAATGCCATAAGAGAACCCGACTTTATACTTCCGCACTGCTCCTCACAGTGCTAAAATTTCAAATCCTACTATGTTGAGGTATACAAATATACATAAACGGAGCCCTCGCCATTGGCTGAATACCGAGCAACGTCAGCGGAAAATGATAAGTATTCAGCAAACAATACTTCGCCATTGGAACGCAAACTCTGGATGGACTACTTAATATTCACGAGCCAGTCTTCTTCATAGTAGAATTTGCAATCGTTCGTCCGGAACTATGGGGCGTCACCCGAGTAAATACAAGGAGGCTGTAACTGTCACATGGATGCAACCAAAACTTAATAAATTGGATAATAGGCATTATGTACATTCAGTGTTAGAAGTGAAATCTTTCCATTAACATTATATAGAATATACGATCAGTTTGATCGATTAGTAAAATCCGATTCAGTGTAAACTGATCTGATTTAATGGTTAGATTCCCTACATATTTTATTGTATCAGGCGAATGAAAACTAATTAATTATACACCATAAGTTTTCTTTCTATTTCTGTGTTTACCACTTTGGAATAAAACACAGCTTGTAGAAATTACAGAATAGCAGTCTAAATCACCAATGACTGATATGTAAACATGCTCATAAGTAAACATTCTCCATGCATCCATGAAAATGGACTAATAATAACTGTACATTTCGACCAAATTAGTGTGTACTTTAATCTTAAAATGTGTTTTGGTAAACAATACTTGAGTCGGTCCACTTGATCACGGTACAATCTTATTTTGCAGTCAAACGATTGTTTTTTATACAACAGAAAAGATCACTTCACCTGATTCTCCGAAATCAGTCACTCTCCAGGCGATTTTGACTATTTCGAGATTTTCCTGGATTGCATTTGATGTACCAGACAGTCTATCGTGGCGTGAACAATGTGCTTCACTGTAGTGTGTGTGTGTGTGTGTGTGTATGTGTGCGCAAGAACAGCCTACGCCCAGCCCCACACGACACACAGTCCCGCCCCGGCAGCTGCACAAATCCTACTATGGCAAAGGCAGAGATTATAAATATTAAGCACAAACCGGTAACGTTGCTCGGTATTTTTCGCCGATTCCAGAAAAGTGCTAGTTTAGCCTCAAGGTAAATGAAGTGTGTTTTAAAGAATTATAAAGAAATATCTAATTGCTGTGAAGAGTTACCTCAACAGAATTTAGATCTATTCTTTAACTCCCTATTGATCGAACTACTAAAATTGATGACAATAGCGAGAATTTATGTGAAGCTCCTATTCAAATTAAATATATTTCTGTGGCCATTGACAAGTTAAAGCTAACCAAAACTCCTGTAAATGCTGGTTATGTCCACAGAATTTTATAATACGTTTTCAAATTTACCATTTTTCTTTAATGTTTATTTAGAAAGCATTTAAAAGGTTTTTTCCCCTCCTACTATAACTACTAGGGTATTATTCATCCGATTCCTTAACCTCAAAAAGGCCATTCTCAGTTGGAAAAATGGCGACCTATAATTCTTCTGAATAACGACTATAGATATATGTAAAGATTAACTATGATTTTGTGAGATTAAGATTAAATGTGTCCTAGATATAAAATAGATGAATGCCCGTCTGTTTTTTGTTTTTGAAGAATAGACTTACCTAAAAATACGTAAATTGTTCTAGATTTTTATAAATTACTCAGAGATGATTCTCATGACAGTTTTTTTTTTTTTTTTACCTTTTACCTTGATTTCTGTCATTTAGATTCCATTGAGTTTCCTTTTATTCTTAAATACCTAATTACTTTTGGTGCAATTCAAACTTTGTACAATAATGTCAATGCCTCAGTGAAATTATAACATCGTACTACTCTTAGGGTTAACATATATGGGTGAATAATTTCGGGCTTGACTGTAGATAGAGGCATATCTGTCACGTCTGCCCTATTGCACCTTATATTTTTCAGCTTCCAATGCAACTTTTAGAATAATAATTTGAAAGATGTGGTAAATCAATCATTTTTAATAAGTCAATTGCCTGTTGACACAATTTTTTTTTTTTTTTTGTACAAAATAAAGATCAGGTCCCTTTAGCTTTTACCTGAGCTTCTAGTTTATGTAATATTCATAAATGTGAAATTCAATCTATAAAAGATTCTGCTACTGACAGTAAAAATTTATGAAATCCCAGTCAAATATAGATATAAATTATATGTAAAGATAAAAAAAGAGATTAAAGCTAAATTTTGAACCTCTTATACTGTTTATGTGATGCAAAATATATTCTTGGTGAGTGATTTAACAATAGCAAGTAGAGTGTTGTTTTCTCGTTATCTCGGGTTATCTATCCCACTATGGCCCTGGATGTAAAATTTGTCATAATTTCTTAGTGTAAATCTTTTAAACTTGTAGAATTTGCTGTGTTTTATTCAAGTTATGTAACACTCTATGTATCTTTGTTCATATTGTATCTTCTTTGTAAATGTTCTTTCTTGCATAATAAGAAAAAGAATAGTGCTAGTTTGACCTTGTGCACGAAGAGGCTGATCAACAATGAACAATCACAAGACTTTGTCATTATTATGATATTATTTTGTTTGTGTGTGTGGTGTGTGTTACATAATTACTGTGTGATGTGCAAAACCTTTCGATTAATATTTTGATCACATGATGACGAGACTGCAATTTAGCAACTGTGACATTTACAATTTTGTTTGGCTGTTAGCTTGCAATTTAGATGTTCTTACTATTTTACTATTTATTTTTATACTACTGTATTTACATTTATTCCTTTAGCAGACACTTTTATTCAAAGCTTTTTACAAATGAGGAATGTAAAAAGCGATTTGTCATAAAAAGGCAAATAATCACAAGTGCTAGTGATATGAGCTATTTGACAGTGCTTAAAAAGGCTAAATATGATTTTCTAAACCAGAATGCTGTTAGCTGCTCATGGAGGAGATTATTTATTTATTTATTTTCTGCCCTCTGATTCGGTATTTCAGATTGGGTTGTATATATATATATATATATATATATATATATATAGATATATATATAAAATAAAGTTACAAAAATGTATGTCTTTTTAACATTTAGTTTTTAAAAAATATTTAGTTATAGTTTTTTTTTTGAACAGGTGCTTTTTCTGCTGCTGCTTCTGATGTAACCAGTGAGCTCATTAATTGACAAAGAACTTACTTTAATCCTTTTTGACACTACAAGCAAAGTCACTTTATATATTTAGTTTCCTTTATTTTTTTATAAAAAAAAATTTAATTCCAGTCTTTTGATCTAAAATTCAACGATTTAAATGGACTACAAATCCCATGTGGCACCGTATCCAGGATGTAGACCACCGTTGCTATGCAAACTATTCCACTTGCTCAACAGAATCCGAAAGTAGATGCGTGTATATAACGTTGTTTAGGTTCTAACTGTATACTTACTTAATTAAATTAACTTCAACTTTCTCCAAATTGTTAATTTATGTAAAGCTGCAAATGTTGAGTGAAACATCGATAAAGAAGAGACCTGGCTCAACTCGCTCCACCGTGACTGAGTTTAATGGATTTTGTACGTTGAACTTAAAACCTACTGCTGAAGCTGAGCACTCCGACAAGATGATGGATCAGCTGTGTCTTTCACCGGAAATATTGGTACGATTTAAATGATTAGATCATATTAAACATGTAAAATGAATATATAATGTAAAACAATCGTGTATAAAAGGTTAGAATGACTATGAACCAAACTATCATGGGTAAAAAAAAAACACCTAAAATGAGCTATTGGGTTATTTTCTTCAGAAAATCCTTTCTGGATCAGACGATCTACAAGAAGTGACGTCACTAGAGATGTGTGTTGATACCCGACAGGACACTCTAGACAATTTTGGTAAGGCTTTTATTTAAATCCTAATTTTTACACATGTATACAGTATATGCTTGTTTGTTTCTTTTATTTATTGTGGCATTATGCTGGTAAAAAGCTTAGGGAATCCAAATGTTTACTTGTCATGAAAATTGTTAATGACAATGGTCCAAATGTATTTGGCTTGTAGTTTTGTTTGACAGGTTTGAGATAACGAGAATGGAGACTTCATATGTAAAACATTTGTGTTTTGTCCTTTTGACTTACAGGAGTCTACTTGCCAAAACTTACACAGCTGAAAATGAACAACAGTTTGATCACATCTGTCCGGTAAGACCACTGTTTATGTAAAATACTTTGTTACATGTCTAGTGGAATTGTTCATCCAAAAGCTAAACTCTGTGATAATTTATTTGCCCTCTTTCCAAAGCTTGTGTGATTTTCTTTTGTGGAACACAAAACAAGATAATTTGCCAAATAGCAAAATGTTTTTGTTGTTTTTTCTTCCATGCAGCAAATGTGGTTATGGACTTAAATATTAGTCTTCAAAATGAAAATGGAGGAGCATGATGGCTTTATTTCTCTTTTTGTTCAGGGACTTAGGAACCAGCCTTTCCCATCTGCAGGTCTTATGGCTGGCACGTTGCAGTTTGACTGATCTGGAAGGAATTCCTGCTCTTTTTTCCTTGAAGGTATTAAATAACATTTAAAAGCAAATGTTTATAGAGACTAATTATATAACACTGTATGATGTATTAATATAAATATGAAATTAATTTAATAGGACAACATATATATACTTTCAATAATAAGGTAATTTAATCAAATCTTAGGAGCTGTATGTGGCGTACAACAGCATATCAGACCTGAGTCCAGTCAGTATGTTGGAAAACCTGGAGTTGCTGGATCTGGAGGGGAACAATGTTGATGAACTGGCTCAATTGTGGTATCTAGGCCGTTGTGGAAAGCTCAGAACACTTTCACTGGAAGGAAACCCTGTGTGCACCTGCCCTGATCCAGGAAAGTTAGAGGTACTAAATACACCTTAAATGAATGTAATGTTGCATTTGAAATTGCATAACAACATCAGGGACAGACAAGTGCACACAATGAAAAACTGAAACATAATATTGTTTTATAGATATGCACCAAAATGAAAATTCTTCGCCGAAGAATAATGAAGCACTTGGCTAAAAAAAACAAATACCCAATACATAGCTTCTGTTTGTTTGCTTTCTTTCCCCCGTATATTTTGATATTTTTTTTCAAACCATGAATTAAACATATTATGAATTAAAATGTTTTTAAAAAAAGAATACATTTTATAAATACAAAAAAAAAAATTATTCCAGCAGAAAGAAGATCAACAAAACAGAAAATAGCCTAACTTTAAGTTAATCTGTAAAATAAAAATATTTTTATTTGTGTAATTTAATATTATTAGCAAAATGCTCTTCTGTAGCTCATGGATATTTAATGGCTTTTCTGAGATAAAAGTAATGTTATGTGACAATATTCAGATGCTGTTTATCAACTAACATGCAGAAGAAACAATGATTGAACGATTGAAATGTGATGCATTAAAATATATGACAAACTGTTTCTTTTATAAATAGTTGTTCACAAAGCATCTTCAGCGATCTGTCATGGAACATTATAGATGGTCAAAACTACATTTAAAATGGACAGAAATCAAAAGCTGAGATGGTATTTCAAATTGAAAGTCACCTTGGATGCCAAATGCCAAAAGTTATCTATCAGTTAAAACTCTGTGTGCATTCAGCCCTCACACACACATGTACTTTATGCTGTTCACACCAAATGCAGAATTAAGTATTTCGTGACTAAGTTACATACAAAGTCAATACAAATGAATGGACATGGAATGCGTGGAAGATTCGATTGAGGCGAATTCAGCGTCTTCCATGAATCATTTTTTTTCACATCGACAATAAATGCAGATAACTTTTTTCTTGATGACAGAACCATCGTCCCTTCATCAATGTCCTTTCAAATGACAATCTTTTGTACTTAAAGGGTACATGTTAATTCCCAAAGGATCCCTGTCGGTACCTTAAAGGTACATATTAGTATCTAAAGGGTCGTTATTATCCCCCAAAAGGTATAAGAATATACCTTTTGATGGGGTATTCTTCAGTGACAGCTTTTGTACCTTTTATTTATGAGAGTGTTGGATTATTAGAAAATATTGCACACTGTTTTGTTTCTGTATTACCACCTTGGAAATGCATTCTTTTCTAATAATTCAATGGCCCATCATCAATTATTATGGCTTCTGTATATTAAATGCATTACTTATTTTAATGTCAGTAATATGCAAACTAAAGATAATTAACTAACTACAAAAGATAATTCTTTTCATGTGTACACCAATTGAACATTCATTCATTTTCCTTCGGCTTAGTCCCTTTATTTATCAGGGGTCGCCACAGCGGAATTAACCGCCAACTTATCCAGCATATGTTTTTACACAGCAGATGCCCTTTCAGCTGCAACCCAGTACTGGGAAACACCCATGCACTCTCACATTCACATTCACACACATACACTGGCCAATTAAGCTTATTCAATTCACCTGTACCACATGTCTTTGGACTGTGGAGGAAAAGGGAGCATCCGAAGTAAACCCACGCGAACACTGGGGTAACATGCATACTCCTAACAGAAATGCAAACTGACCCAGCCAGGGCTGTACCAGTGACCTTATTACTGTGAGGCGACAGTGCTAACCACTGAGCCACCGCGCCACCCCTCAATATTTTATCATTTTTTTCTTTTGTATATTTTAACACTTATTTAGAATGTTCTTCCGTTGCTGCAATCAATTTGTTTTTGGTCAGCATCAGGAGTTACAAAACTGGGGCAAGTTTTCAGTGAGTGGACAAACTGCTCTGAATATTCATGAAGTGGAAAATAAAGGATGCCCTTATTTGTTTTCTCTTTGTCTTTTACTTCCTTCAGTGCAGATCAGAACCCTTAACATTTCTCTTCATCGCAACAAGTGATATTTGATATAGATGTTAACTGCCATTCAAATGACGCTTTTGGAAAAAAAAAAGAATACTTTAACTCAGCAAAGATTAATTCAACTTTTCAAAAGTTCCAGAAAAAATGTTTGAAGTATGTCTATTTAAAATAAATCAGCATTAAGCAGCACACATTTTTAAATACCTTTATTAATTAATGAATTAATTCATTTATTTATTCATTTATTTATTTTGTTTGTTTGTTTGTTTGTTTGTTTTCTGTGTGGTTGCTAGATTATCAGAAAATACTCCAATACTCCAGGTTCTTCACCTCTGCTATATGTTGTTTGTTTTGCAGGCCTCACACTATAGCTACAGGTCTGTTGTCCGTGAGCTGATCCCTCAGCTAAATTTCCTTGATGATGTACCTGTTGAAGAAGAAAAATCCCAGTGCTATGGAACTTCACTGCTGGACTGGACTCTTCTCAAAGAATCAATCAAAGACAGTTCAGTTAATGTTGATCTGGATCACACAGATGCAGATATAGGTAAAGACAAACAGTAGCTGCCAAGACTCAAAAAAATTGACAAATGTTGTATGAAAAGACCCTAAATGTGTTTAATGATGTTTTGCTTCATCAGAAGAGAAATCTGTCAGTGAGTGTGGCATCAGACCTGCATCTGCCCTACCTCTTGATCTAAGAATCTCTTCCAGGAGTCTCTCCAAGCATCCAAGTAGTGCCAGACCTCCCACTTTCTGCACTGGGTCAAGACCATGTTCGGCTGGCTCTGTACTTGCCATTCTGAACCACGAGGCGAGTGATCTGACAAATGGTAATATATATCATTTGATGATAATGATAACAAATGATAATATCATTTTATATTTTACATTATTTTGACACTTAGGGGGAAACCAAAATTGCAGTAAGATTTTGTGTAATTAACAAATTATATTATTTAAATATGTAGAGAGCCCCATGCCATCATGGCAGATCTTATCTTGCCACTGTGGAGCTTGCAGACTACCTCAGTGAATTCCTGTATTCCCCATCTCTGCTTCCTCGAAGGCATGTCAGAGGGATTGAGTATTCCTTCTAGGGGTGTGAACCTATACTGGTCTCACGGTTCGGTTCGGTTACGATTATCACGTCATCGATTCGGTTCAATTCGATATCTAGGTGCATTGACAATGCTTTCCATCCACATTTAGATTTTTCTTCACAACACAAGATTTTTTTTTTATTAAAATCTATAAATATATTTATATATTATTTGAAATACAATTTTGTCCTTTAATACAAGTCAGTCAGATATATCAACTGTACCTTTAATTTTACCTGCTCAAAGAACACTCTTTTTGGAACAAAATTTAAAATACATGCAAAGAACAACATGAGCACTAATAGGAAATAAACTAATGTAAATATTATCCGGCTTGCTTTTTGAGCGCTGCCGAGCGAGTTCTTCTACTCCTGATTGATCATTGTCTTCAATTGCTCAACAGAAAGAGCTGCGATTGGCTCTGAAAATGTCAGCACTGTTCACCGATGAGTGATGCGGGAAGAACTATATGCCCATAATGCGCAGTTATCACAGGTAAGACATAATAGACGTGGTAAAACTCGCACTACAGACACATTCGTGTCTGGATCCACAAGTATCGCTTTAACAGCCAAGAGGAGAGGAAAAATTACCTCACGAACACACCAATGGGTCAAATGTCAAAAGCTTTCATTTCTCCCTAGTAGTGAAATACCGGCTTGTGTGCTGTGCCTTCTTCAGTGTCAGTAAAAGACTGTCCAGCAAACTCACAAGCAGTGAATGGTTCACAACAATCTGCTTTTTAAGTAGTTGGAGCGTTTTATTTACTCGGCGTAGTATTCTACCACGACATAGCGCATAGGAGATAAATGATGTCAGTACATAATAACCGGTTATGATTATTACTGAACCGATATCGAATTGTCTGCGTCTGCATCGCGGTGCACCAAAGAAACAATTAATTTTGACACCCCTAATTCCTTCCAATGTCTGACAAAATCCTCAATCGAGGTCAACAGTTCCTCATTTTCACTATAAACAGTGTTGGTGAAGCACTGCTTACCCTTCCTGAGGCTCCTGATGGTTTGTCAGAATCTCTTTGAGGCTGACCAATAGTCCTTCTCCATGGTCTCCTTGAACTCTTCCCAGGCCTGAGTTTTTGCTTCCACAACCGCTCGGGCTGTTGGTACTCACCAGCTGCCTTGGGAGTACATGAGGACACCACTCTGCCTCCAGGCTCCCTCAGGATCTGGCCAAAGTTCTTCCAGAGGTGAGAGTTGAAAATCCCTCTGACACCTGGTTCAGCTAGACATTCCCAGCAGACCCTCAAAATAAGTTTGTGCCTGTCAGGTCTGTCTGGCCTTTTCATCTACCAGGTGGTGATCAGTTGACTGCTCTACCCCTCTCTTTATCCTAGTGTCCAAAACATACAGTCGTAGATCAGATGAAATGACCAGTGCACGTGGCACTGGCCTAGGGTGTCCTGGTGCCATGTGCACTGATGGACACCCTTATGCTTAACCTTGGTGTTTGTTATGGACAAACTGTGATTAGAACAGAAATCCAATAACAGAACACCACTCAGATTCAGATCAGTGTGGTGGTTCCTCCCAGTCACGCCTCTCCAGGTTTCACTGTCATTCCCGGCGTGGGCATTTAAGTCCCCTAGTTAAAGCACAGTAGAAGTACAGTCAGAGAACCTTCTTGTACCCCTTTCAAAGATTCCAATAAAACATGATACTCTGCACTGCTGTTCAGCCCGTAAGCATAAACTACAGTGAGAGACCTTTCCCCATCCTGTAGGCACAGGCGATTGTCTCGTTCACCAGTGAAAACTCCAACATATGGTGTTTGAGCTGGGGAGCTATAAGCAAGCCCACACTAGCCCGCCCCCTCTCACTTTGGGCAACTCCAGAGTAGTTGAGTTCTAGAGCCTAAAATGTGCGTGGAGGTGAGACAGACTATTTCTAGTTGGTACTGTTCAACTTCCCGCACAAGCTCAGGCTCCTTCCCTTCCAGGGACATTTCATGCCCCAAGAGCCAGTTTCTGTGTTGGGTCGTCGTGGCCCTGGCCTTCCACCACTGCTCAATCCACATTACACTGGACCCTTATGGCTCCTCCTGCAGGTGGTGGGCCTCCTTTGGGCTAAGCCTGGTCTGGTACCTTGGGAATTAATCCAGCGACCAGGTGCTCTCATGCGAGCCCCAACCACAGGCCTGGCTCCAGGGTGAGGCCTTGGTGGCGCCATACTGGGGAACGTTATGGTCATTGATTTAATTGTACTCATAAGGGGTTTTTGAACCGCATTAAGTCTAACCTGTAACCTAAGACCTTTTTGCCTTTTTAGTCCCCGGCAACATCTTTCAGTATGTCATTCTGTATTATGTATAATTAATGCCATGTAATTCCTGGTTTCTGATTCATTCTAAAAAGTAATAAACACTTAATTGTGATGTTTCCACAGGTGTTGGAACTGTTCTCTGTGGGAATCCACTACAGGCTGTTCGAGCACGCAGACAGAAAATAAAGGTGATTCTAATTCTCATAATACTGATACATACAATTTAATGTAAGGATTAAATGGCAATTTACAAGAAGACATTTTTGACCCCAAAACATTTTTTTTCCATCTGCCCAGCTACAAAACTCTCATTCTCAAATCCAACCCAGCACACAGCTTAGCAGTTATATTCCTGAACACACTTATGACTATGAACAGTCAAGCAGTCAGGACCGCAGTGATGTTTTTGCTGAGCTCAGAAGCTGGAGGATTGAGCACAACAAGTACTAAACCTCCTCAAACACACACATTTAACATCCAGTTACAATGTGGTACAATAGATATTGTGCTTTTGGCACCTTTTACAGACATATGTTGGCTATTGGGAAGGACCAGCAGCCACAGGTTATGAGTATTCACGACAGTGATGATGAGTGTGATGATGAAGACATCCACAATCATAGCATCACTAGAGATGCCAGCAGAGACACCAGCTCTCCTGATTCATCCATACAATCTCTCTCACAAGGTAATGTTATTTCTCTCATATATAAATATTAGGGGTGTAACGATACACCAGTGCCACAGTTCGGTTCAGTTCACGTTGTTTGGCCCACTGTACAGTTCAGTTCAGTTAGCTGAAGGGGCAGGGATTGTGCTGTGGTACCACCAATGTTATGGAACACTAGATTCACTTTTGAATTTAATAAAAGCAATAATTCAACTTAAAAACTTTATTAACTTTATACACTGGCTTTACATGTTTCTGTGTGAGGGGTTCACTATGGGAGTATCCCGGTTCATACCGTGGGGGCGTACATCTTTTTTTTTTTTTTTTTT
>CAIGQV010017043.1:540872-561807 GCA_903798115.1 Danio jaintianensis | reverse complement strand
CCACACACACACACACACACACACACACACACACACACACACACACACACACACACACACACACACACGTAAGCTTAACTATGTTTCTAGAATTATGCCTCCACTTAAAGTTTCCTATGGGAGAAATATGTTGGGAATTACCCCTTAAGCACAAAGAAAACCATCCTCTGAAACACAGATTTTGATTACTGTGTTGCATTTTCGATTATGTAATGTATGTTCTCATTATCAGAACAAAGAGTTCCGGAGAACAGTTCAAGGTAAGGGTGAAGTTATGTTAACAACAATCTGGAACGTATACAGTCAAGCCTGAAATTATTCATAGCCCAGGGCTATGAATAATTTCGGGCTTGATTGTATATGAATGATTTTAAACAGCCTAGAAATATATTTTTTTAAATCCTGTAAAACAATTACTGTTCACAAGGTTCAGTGTGGTCAATCTGTGGATCTTGATTTTTATTATATACTTTTTTTTTTACTTTAAAAAAGCTGAAAACCTGTAACCAGTGACATCCATACTAGGAAAAACAAATACTATGGAAATCAATGACCTTTAAAATATCTTCTTTTGTGATCAGCAGATGAAAAAACAGATTTGTAACAAGTGAAGGTTGAGTAAATGATGATGAATGTTCAGTTTTGGGCAAACTATTCCTTTAACAGGATCATGCAATTATATATCTTAAACTTACACGAAACACTACAGGAAGGAAGAAATAACAGGAAGAAATATATATATATAGGAAGAAAACCTTCATGTAAACTATGTGTCTTTTTTAAAGTGTGTTTTTTTCCACCCCTTTCTTGCATTTAAAAGCACAGAAACACCACTGGATTTGCTTGGCTCAAGGGATGGCCCCTAAACAAACATAAAGTTGGTACCTCACCACAGTGGGATCGTTTGCTGTTTCATTTCTTTTGTGACTCTTTCAAGCGTCCATTCCTCACCCTAATGTCCTGACAACTCCTGCCCACCCCAACCCCACTCGTCATTTTTTGTATGCTGCTCAAACACTGGTCATGTGACTTTTGTCCCAACACAATCACAGTGCCTTGCCATTGGGTGATTGCTTTGAAAGAGCATCGGTCACCCTGGTAACGGAATGGCTGCACCACTTCAGACTGTCTCTGAGCCCCTCCTAACATTTCACACAGACTCTCATGTACTGAATCAGTTAGCTTTGACTGTCTGTTGCTCTCTAAAGTGTTTTGCACTTTCTGAAGATAGCTTTAAAGGTAAGAGACCTGTTTTCTATGTAGGGATTTATTTTCCTTTGTCTTGAAGCTTCATTTGAACTTGTGGGAAATTAGAAGTTAAAAAAGGGCGCATGTGAGCTTTTTGTCTATTCTGATTTAATTAACAGATATCTTATTATTTAAAAAGACATTCTTGGGAATTATTTTGGAATATCTCAGCTCTTTAATGTTCTTGGTCAGTGTTTTTTTTTTTTGTGCATGGAAATTTCATTTAGTCAAATATTCTTCAGGGACAAGAGGTGAATTCAAGAAATATGCATGGAAGCGCATGCCAAAAATGCAACTTGCTTGTCTTTTTGTCTTTAATTTTTTCACATTTTACATTTACTTTTTTTTTTCATGCAAATATGTGGGGAAACACTTTGAATCCAGTGTTTGCATACACTGTAAAAAAAAATGTGAATCCGTGAATTAGCAGTTTTCTGTATTTTGTGATTCATTATATTTTTCCCTGTTTATATGCTTTTGAATTTTATTATGAGACTTTGATCTTTCTTCCAACAACCTTTAACCTTGAAAAGTTCAATAAAGTGACTTTTATTAACATTTTTAATAGTTTAAAGTGATATGTTGTCTGGGTTGGTGTTATACATTACAGCACCAACAAAATCCTTGTAATAAACTGCCAGTACATTTTCTGTTATTTTACAGACGCATTTCTTTATATACAATATTATTTCTTATACATTATATTATTTCAAACTACTAAAATGTCAATAAAAGTCACTTTGTTAAACTGTAGAGTTGAATTTTCAACATCAAAAGTCGACAGAGCAGAGATCAAGGTCCTATAATACAATTCACAACATGTAAATAAATGGAAAACACTTGTGAATCACAAAATAGAGAAACCACTAATTAACAGATTTTTTTTTTTACAGTGTATAGCAACCTTTTTACGGTTTGTGATAGCAACCTAACTATTTAGATTTCATGTGGTCATTTCCTTTAAATCAATTCAATTCGATTTTTTTGTCTAGACACTTTGTGGAAGATCTATTTATGAATTCTATATTATAATTATTATTTTAAGTGTGGATGAGGATTTAAGAACTTGTTGAATAACACGCATTGTTACTAGCTCAAGTCAAATTTGCATTGACTTGTAGCTCTAAATGATTCCCTGTCTGGAATTCACTCAGTACTGTCATTTACAGAAACCTGCTTTTATTATCGTCTCACTAACACCTACAGTGCTCCAAAAGCCTAACAAAGCTTCTTTCATATTGAAGAAATTCTGGCTGAAATTCAGTAACATTTGTTGCACATGTTTTGAAACTGTTATGTCATTTAGTTGACATAGATCAACAAATGATTAAACAAATTACAGAAATGGGGAAAAAAAATCTTTTATGCGTCTGCTGCACTGACTGAAGCCCTTGAATGGTGATGAAGGATGAAAGTGAAATGTTTTCAAAGCGCCATTGTTCTCAGTGTTTGTATATCTGTCAGTCGACAGGGCTGGGGGGCCTTTGAAAGATGAGTTCACATGCCTTTTGTTTCTTGTGCCCCATAACCCCAGCACCATGACAGGTTATTTTGTTCATACCCTTCGTCCTGAGCTTTGTAAGCCTTTTTAACTATCAGAAGAACAACCAATCTACCCAAATCTGCCCCACCCACTAAATAAAAATTTTTTACCTCACACTGGAGACATGACCTTGAAGTACTCAAAGCTGTTTTACTTTCTTACTATACCAAATAACTCAAAGTACAGAGTTTTTTTTTTGGAAGCATAACTATTGTCATTACTTATATTTGCTGGTTGTAGCCTGACTATGTCGTGTTTATATCGGGGGGGGTGGGGCAGCTCCAAATCTGAAACAACTGCAGATAGTTGAATTCTACACTATTTTGTGTATTAAGAAATGAAAAATTGTATTTAAAATAATACAGTGAAACATAAATCACTGTGCTAAAACTACAAATGCAAATTACGTTTGTTGAAAAAGTTAATAAATAAATGAGCAAAGAATCATTATCAAAATAAATACGTTTTGATGAAAGTGATCACAAAGAAATCTTACTTGTTTATGATTTTCCAGAAATAAGTACAACATTCTCTCATTCTAACACTTTCTCATTCATTCATTCATTCCTTTTCTTTTCGGCCTAGTCCCTTTATTAATCTGGGGTCGCCACAGCGGGATGAATCGCCAACTTATCCAGCATATGTTTTACGCAGCGGATGCCCTTCCAGCTGCAACCCATCACTGGGAAACATTCATACACACTCATTCACACACATACACTACGGACAATTTTAGCTTACCCAATTCACCTATACCGCATGTCTTTGGACTTGTGGGGGAAACCGGAGCACCCGGAGGAAACCCACGCGAACACGGGGAGAACATGCAAACTCCACACAGAAATGCCAACTGACCCAGCCGAGGCTTGAACCAGCGACCTTCTTGCTGTGAGGCGAACGTGCTACCCACTGCGCCACCGCGTCGCCTTAACACTTTCTCACTGAGACAAAATAATGAGAAAATTCTTTACAGGTCTTTCCACAGTTTTGTCCACTTTGTCTTCTTTGTACCAAATTAACTTCTATTGATTCATGAATATTTCTTTCAAATTGTAGATCTTGTTGAATATACAGTACTTTATTTCCTGTGTGTGCTTAGAAAAAACCTGAAACTGAAGCCATTTTACAATGTTTAAACCTTGAGCTGAGCTTTACAGAGTTATGGGATTTTAACTGCAAAATGAGAAGTTGCACATCACAAAAAATCCCAGTGAACGACAAAGAACTCTGTCATCATGTGGTGACCATAATGACATAGTTGGGCTATATTTAACCATTCTGCCTATAAACAACAATCAAGTAGTGCTACCTTGTTTTGTTCCTGTTTTTACTTCATCCTACACATGACACCAAATCTAAGCATTGCTTTTTGTGTAGAAGCTTTATGCACGCGTCTAAATAACTCAAATGTTTCAAACATTTAAACTGTCAAATGTTTCACACAATATACTGCCTACATAGAAGGCATAATTTAAAGCAATGCTGTACAGTTTGATATTAAAGCTAAACATAATATTCTATAATATGCATGCAAAACATCTTTATTTTAAACGTCTTTTGTATTAGTTTGGTTTCATGTTTTTTTGAAAACCTTAATAGTATGCAACAGTATATAATAAATGTGGATGTGAACATGTTAATCATAATCAATTTATATTTAAGTACAGGGAAATATATACCTCAAAACTATATATTACATTTTTACCAACTTCTGCATATTTTAAAATGAATAGTAAATTATTCCAAACAATAGCAAATTATGCCAAACTACTAAATATCTTTTTCTCTTCTTTCCTTTCTTTCATTAAAAAAAAAAAACATTTTAATGGAGCATATGTTGAAATAAGACAGTACACAACACACAGTTATAAAAGCAGTTTAAACCATGTAAAAATCCCGACCTGTTCACACAATGTTGAATTCCTTTTCCAATTATGGGATGTGTGTGTTTTGTACTGTCAAGGCCGTGTTGTTTCATCAAGCAAAAATGATTCATGCCACTCTTTATCAACAGCATTGTTGGTTATTTGTAACAAGAAAGACACATGTAATGAGAATTTCATTGCCATACCAAAATCGGCATCCAAGTTTTATTTCTAAATCAACAGTTCATGCAAAAACATACTGATCTAAACGTGAATAATTTTGTTTCTTACATGTAAATCAAAAGGAACTTATGTTTTCGGGTCAACTAATTAATTTATCATATAGGAAAACATTGATACTTAATGTTCAGTGTTATGGGTTGTAATAAAATATGCAGATTAGGCAGTTTGTTTTGAGCATGCACACCTGTCTATGTTTTGTCCACTGATCTAAGAGTGACTTTAGATTGTCTTTTGTTATTGAATTCTTCAAAGTGCACCTGCATGTTGAAATCATTTCCTGTACAAAGTATGAATCTTTTTTTTGTTTAACTGCTGGCTGTCCTTTTCTATATGATGGCCTATTTATTCTTTTACAAAGAACCAAGCAGCTTTGTTTGCAAATAGAAATGCAGAGACATAATGTCATAAAGCAGTCACATTCATATTCAGGCCAACACTTTAGCAGATAAGTTGTCTTTCTTCTGAAAGTAGGTCATGTGGTTATCAGGCATGCTTTATTTATTTTGTCTCATAAGATATTGTTTACAGCTAGAAGTACAAGCATCTGTAAAATAATAAACTCACATGAACTACAAAATTTATTCTACATAAAAGGTGGACTCCTTATAGGTACGGCCTTTTTGAGATCACACGAACAAATGAATTTAACTTAATCTCAGTAGTACCCCTGTTACTGAACCATATTTATTTGCAAAGTGATTTAGGATAAAAAAAAAACAAACATTGGTAAAACATGCATATCAATAGGTGGTCTGGTCTCAGACTATCAAAAGAGCAAAATACACACAAAAACAAACTCGATGCACATTTAATTCACACATTTTTTTAAGAGATTGTACTGCAAGAATGTTAACTAATCAGTTTGTTCTAAAAGGACAGCTTCAGAAAGCGTGGGGGGTCTGAGATAATGGGGGGATGGGGCAAGATTACAGGTTTTAGGAGTGGCCCTCAGGAATGCCTCAAGACCGTCAGCGGAACATAAAACAGATTCCTTCTTCCAAGTGACTTACAATTGAGAACAATAAAGTAATTAAAGCATTAATAGAATCGGAATATGTAAAAACAATTGTCTTTTCAGTATACACAGTCAAGCCTAAAATGATTCATACCCCTGGGGTATGATATGGCAATGCATTTAATTTGTTGATCTTAAACTTCTATTGTGTAATAAAGCATTGCTGCAACTGTTTTACTCTTGATAGCGTAGAGTGTGAGAACACAGTAATAATTGACTGCTGGTTTTGTTGAATGCACACATTTGTGTTATTCACCTTGGCAGTGCTGAATAGTGCTATTGATGTTTCTACGGTTCATAGCTCGTTTTGGTTTTTATGATTGACCTTCTCTAAAATCTCTCGTCAGGTCACATTCCCAAATTCAAAAGATATTATATTTTGGATCAAAAAGAAGCATGTTCCTTTAAATATTTTTGTTCTTTGTCCAAACAATAAATCACAATAATACCACATTTCCAGTCATTACAATGCATACAATATGCTCAATCAATTTATCAATCAATAATATTAGTATTTTTATATTTATTAATATTAGTATTTGTATTATTTTCATACAAATAAAATTTGTAAAAAGAAAGAAGTAAATGTATATGTAATTACAGTTTTTTCCAACTGCTAAGAAGCATTACTGAAGCTACGTTTTCAAAACTGCGAATAATGTTTCATTGCTTTCACACAATATGCATGCAATAAACACAGTTTTTAAACTTTTGTCATTCATAGTCTACAAGCAGCTAAAAACTATACATTTTCAGCACTTTATAATAATAAGTGTTTGAATTTTTTTTTTTTTAAGTGTCTGAAAGCAGGACACTTTTTCTTGACCATCTTGTAAATCATGGACTATAATTGAGTCAAAATGTTACTGTTTCAGTTACATCAGTAGTACAAACTCTATGACAAAACAGGAGAGATCAGCACATATAATGCATTCTTTAATAAATTCAGGACAGTGAAAAGGTGGCAAATGTAAAATTACATACTGTTGTACATGAAAATTCATTCAAACTTCTAAAATAAAAGTTTATTTCATTATTTCTTTAATGCTCCCTGCTGTTAGTGGGTTTTTTTTTAGGTCAGTGTGTTATAAATGAAATGTATGTTTTTGAATGAGAATTTTTGTCAGTGGTTTGGTGAAACAAGCTTATTTTGAGAAGTAAATGAACTGTTTTGTTGGTCTGAGTTTTGGAGGTGAGCTGAACTTTTGGCCAAGAGTCATGGTGGTAATGCACACTGTGTGAACAGTTTTGAAAACATGGCTTCAGTACTGCACAATGCTTGTTAGCGGTTGGAAAAAAAAAAACTTTAAACAAACAAACAGATATTGTTATTGTTCAATTAAGTGTTGCATTTCCTTATTATTATTATTATTAGAAAGCTATATACTTTTCTTTAAGCAAAATAGGCCTATTTATTTTATGTGTCATTTGAAATAAGTAATATGATATGTATTTTCAATAGATTCACCCACATAACCATTATTACCATGTTTTTGTGAGAGTATTTTAGGAGTAACCAAGTTAAAACGCAGACATCTACCGAGCTGTGATCACATATGAAAAAAAGAATATATTTGATCTATCCCTCCAAAAAATGAAACAGACATTTGTTTGAATAGCTGAAAGACCTCCTTTAGAAGCCTCCGGTTACGCGCACGCACAGATAGCTGACTGAAAAAAATACCTTATGCTCACTTACCTAATGCTCAGTATTCAAGTTAAGAATGCTGAATAATCTTTTATGTTAGAAAACCAACAGATTTCTAAGAATGTTCTCATTTTATGTTAACACTAAACTAACTAAAGGGTGTTGATAGTGAGGGGATAGAACTGCACAACGCAAAACAAGACAGTCCTCCTACCTGCATACGGGGGCGGAGCTTTGCCATGTCAGCAGAGTTCACTAAAAGGCGGAGGGGGGAGAGAGCGAGCAGTAGAAGTGAGTGTGCTGTAAGACGCCGGAACATTCCTGAGGAACGTTAAAGACCAGAATACTCTCACTCCGACATCATAGCAGAATCTCATGCTCACTTACGACCCCCGTCTGTCTCAAAGGAAGTAGAGGACATTTATTCTTTTATGTGGAAGTAGCAGTCAAAACGAGAGGAATCTTATGTTTTGTGAGGTGAGAAAAATTGTCCTCCGCATGTTTGGTTGCAGTTGTAAATTATCTTGAGGCGTGAAATCAACCTGTTGGAGCGATGACTGTGATATAGATCATTTCAATGTGGTCATGTCATTAGCCCATAAACATTTCCTGCTTGTTATCAAACTATTTCATAACTGTAACAAGAGGCAATTCAATCATAACTTAATGTTAAAACAGCTATCATAACATTATTTATCAATATGTGGCTCTTTTTGGATTCTCGGAAGCTATAGAATTGAAAAATGTAAAACAGGAAATATGTTGGGACCGTTGTTTTTGTTTACATCCCTCAAAATGGTCTATAAAGCCATGTTAACGTACATCAAGTGGATCATCTATAGATCAGGAGGCACATTTAAAAATATTGAAGTGTCAGCTCTGCTTAAAATGTTTCTTTTAAAATAGAAAAAGCACGGCTATGGAATGGAAGTGAATAAAATACATTATAAATATATATAGAATTATAGAATTTATTGAGAATATGAGTTCATTTGACTGCAAATATATTGGCAGATCTGAAGACAGTTTGAGACATTGTTGAGATCCTCTCTGAAAATCTAGAGGAGACACAAATTTATTTAATTTTTTACAGAAGAAAAATAAACTGCAATAGCCCTCAAAACACTATGAGAGAGAGGGGTCACTGTAATCTCAACAGTTAAGGAAAATGCTTGCTTATACTTCATGAAGTTAGATTATATGTGATTGTTCATTTAATGGTCTAGGCAGTGGTGTGTGTTAGTTACAATTATTTGAAGGTGTATATATTTAACCTTTTTAATAAAATATTTCAAGTAGTTTTGATGAATGTATTTTGCTATGTCTTTTCTATGTCTTCTGAACTCAAACATATCTTGACAATGGGACACTAACCATAATGTGGTGGATATCAGATGATACTATGTATCCTGGATTTGATTATGTATGTATATTTACATTTATCATGATTCTGTGACAGGGCAGTTCTCACTAAGTTCTTTCTGAGCTTGCTGTTTGCTTTTAATCAAACCAGATTTCCATCAAACTGTTTAATTTGGCCTGCTAGTGAACATACTGCTTGTTTTAAAGTCCAGCATGGCCACAAAATCTTAATCGCTCAACAAAATCCTTCCCAAACACTTTTTTTTTTTTTCAAAAATGTCCATTAATTGTTCATGACTTAGCACCAGCAGCACTGTAGAAACTGCATAGTAATGCATTAGGAAATTATTTTTTGCAGTTGCAGAACCTGTGGAGTATGTGGTCACATGATATTTATTCCTGACTAATCAAGATAAATCTTGTGACGTGTAGTCAAAGGCAGCAGGTCACCTCTTGAAATGCTCAGCTCAGCTCTTTGTTATGGGGTGGTTTAATTTAGTTTACCACTTGGCTTGTTAAGCTTTAGTGTTAAACGTTACTTGGTATTGATGGGAAGCTGATGGTCCGGGTTCAGTTTATCTTGTGTATGTGTGTGTGACTGAATGCATGTTGCACTTGTGCTTACCTGCTACAACAGTGCTCATCATTCCCTTTAGAAAAGAAATGTCACAAATAAGATGTTCTTTTAATTTCAATTAATTGTCTTCGGGCAGTGAGATTAATGGGATATTTCACTAATCATTAATCACCCTTCACTTGTTCAAAACCTATTTGTTTTTCTTTCTTTTGTTGAACACAAAAGAAGATATTTTGAAAAATGCTTTTTGCTGTGACCCATTCATTTCAAAAGTATTTATTTTTCAATGGGTCCCAGAGACCAGCATTATTTAAAATATTTTCTTATGTGTTCACAGAAGAAAGAAATTCATAAATGTTTAAAACCACATGAGGGATAGTAAATGATTTTTCATTTCATTATCATTTCAATTTTCCTTTTTGGGTGAACTATCCCTTTAAATGGAGAATGGAGAGTTTTTCTTCTGAGGTACTGTAGCTCTGCTTTGAGATTTGCATTGTACAAGAGAGAAAGGGTCAGTCATAGTTCCTCAATTCTTCAGTTAAAGTTTTGTAAATTGTAAAATCGCTGTACAGTTGAAAGGGTTCGATTTTTGGATTTAAAAGATGATTTATTTGTTTAGTTTTTAGTGTAAGACTAAACATAAAATATGAAAATAAATGGAAAACTATTCTGTTTTTACATAATTAAGAAATTAATGTAATTTTTTTTTCATTCTGACTATTCTTTTTATACAAAATCCCAATAATAATTAAAAATACGGTACTTATA
The DNA here is from genome assembly GCA_903798115.1 of Danio jaintianensis. Taxonomy (NCBI): domain Eukaryota; kingdom Metazoa; phylum Chordata; class Actinopteri; order Cypriniformes; family Danionidae; genus Danio; species Danio jaintianensis. Next base: position 551,535 of record CAIGQV010017043.1, on the reverse strand, counting down.
TGAAGGAGCTATACAATAAATTTGATATGATTGACATTTAATTGCAAACTGGTGTCTTTGAATTTGAGCACCATTTGGGCCACTATCAAGATCTCTTCTAAAAAAATCTAGCGGGGGTATGTGAGATTTTTGAAATTATTGAAAAATGATTAAGCAAGACTTTCACTTTTCTGTTTTATTTATTTCTGCTGAAAATAGCTCTCATATTTATTTGATTTCCTTTGGATAAACAAAAGTATATAATAAGCATAACAGCTATTATGGAATATTAAGGAATGCAGAGAATAATTTTAGAATAATTTTTGAGAGTCTATAATGATATATGTATTGTTTTATTTAATCTATTTGTAGCATGTGCATTTATGCAAGTAATTTTATATATTTTTAATGAACACTGTTTGATTATTATATATGTACATTATCATCACATTTTCTATACTAAAATGCAAGGAAGTAAAATACTACTATTATGTATAAATATTTTTTTTGGTTTGTTTGTTTGTTTAAGCATTTATCTAGTGCATTATGATAAAGAGAATTTGGTGGAAGTGTGCTTTATATTTATTTATTGTTTAAATGGCATTTGTTTGATATTTGGCTCATATGTAACCTGGGCATGTTGTTTTTATATTTAAATTTTCTTTAATTCACCCATCTCCATGGTTGTAGGAAAGGCATCAGTCTTTTACTAGAAAGGTGATAAACAGAGTGAATTGCATTGACTACACTTCACTGGGATCCCTGAATCAATGTTGAGTAGCATGTGAGCTTTTATTAAGTTTCCATGCTTCAAGATGGAGAGTTTCACCTAACATGAAAATCATTCCCTTGATTTGTGGATATTTGATAAAAACCTCCCAGCTTCTCTTGATCTTTTTAGTTCTCTGCAACTCTCTCTCTAGGCATGCAAGCTTCTGTGACTGTTTTTCACACTCCATTGACAAACCCAAGCAAGTGTAAAAATGTGTTAAAAAGTGTGAAGATCCTTATATAACACTTTGATTGGCCTCAAGGTCATATTAGTGGTTAAAAAGTCAAAACACATACATTTTCTATTTAAAGACCTATCTGTCAGTTGTTATAGAAACCTTTTCCAAACATATAATGTTGTTTGCAAGTAGAAACCTTGCCATAATAATCCAGAAAATATTGTCTGGCATTTAGTGTTTTGTTCATTAAAAAACATATAAACATATTGGATATGTACAAAAATGGTTTAGTCCATATTGCCCACTGAACATTAGAGAGAAAAGAATGCTCACACATTCATTCATTCATTTTCCTTCGGCTTAGTCCCTTATTTATCAGAGGCCGCCACAGCGGAATGAACCACCAACTATTCCGGCATATGTTTTACGCAGCAGATGCGCTTCCAGCCACAACCCAGTACTGGGAAACACCCATACACTCTCACACACACTCATACACTAAGGCCAATTTAGATTCTTCAATTCACTTATAGCGCATGTCTTTGAATTGTGGGAGAAACCGGAGCACTCTGAGGAAACCCACACCAACATGGGGAGAACATGTAAACTCCACACAGAAATGACAACTGGCCCAGCTGGGACGACCTTCTTGCTGTGAGGCGACAGTGCTAACCACTGAGCCACCGTGCCGCCAAAAATGCTCACACATTTCCAGTTTTTGTTTTGGAACTAGTAGACTATTATTTTGCTTAGTTTGTCATTTATGAAATGCTAATTTGTGTTGTTGTTTGTATTAAAGATTTTTAAAGCATTCCCTTGACTTTGAGGGCTTAGCATTCCTATAAAGAATTAACATGAAATTTAAATGTTTGTTAGGTATCCACCATCTTTTAGCGGTAGACTGCCTTGGAGGAAGTGGGTGCGACATTTACTGTTGTGGCAGCTCCTGTCTGGGGTAAGCAAAAGATGGAAAAGCAATCAACCAAAATGACTCTGCTGCTTACTTGACACACTTAAGGGATCCTTAAAGGGATAGTTAATTCTCCTCATCATTTACTCATTCTTTACTTGTCCCAAACCAGTGTTTTTTTTTTTTTTTGGATGAACACAAAAGAAAATGTATTAAAGAATGTTGGAAACCTGTGTAACCATCGACTTCCATGATGTTTGTTTTTCCTACTCAATGGCTACAGGTTTCCAACATTCTTCAGTATATCTTCTTTTTTGCTCAACAGAACCAAAAAAAAAAAAGAGGGTAAATAAGTGAGTAAATAATGAGGGAATTTTCATTTTTGGGTGAACTATTCCTTAAAGCATGCTTCATAAATCTGAAATTCTTCCTTTTATCTGATATATTCTCATATACTTTTCTCTGATTTTTCTCTTCAATTTGACATTTTTAAAAGTATTTTAACAAAGTGTGAATGTGTGAGACAGTTAAGGTTATTTTTAGAGGAGCGCAGTTTTGAAGGCTGATGTTTTGAACATTTGTGATGTTGCTATTTTTTCCCCTCGTTTTAGCATCTGTTGTTAATTTTATTCAAAGTTCAGGGGAAGGTTTAGTGCTGTCTCTCATTTTCTCATCCAGACACCCTTTACAGGTTTTCTCACAAAGCTTAGTTGTTAGAAAGTATTTGATAATCTGAAAGAGCTTACTTCCCCAGTGAAAACTGTGTTTCATCTTTTCTTGACAAAAAAATCTATCTCATATGCTCGGATTCACATGATTTAAATGCTTATCTGGCCCAGAACACTAGCGTAAGAAATTGTTTTTATCCATGATGCATCAAGAAAACTTAGAATGGTGTGAAAACACTGAACGTTGATGCTTTTGATGTCTCAAGGCTGTCTGAGTAATAATTACTCAGCAAAGCTCATATAATGAGAAGATGAGTATGCTGTGCTTCAGCAGCTTTCACCCATACAAATATATTCTCTGGTAATCCACAAGCTGTTCACTGTTGCTTAGTGCAGTTGCCCCAAAGGTCCTATATGCACCATTGAGTGACTAAGTAACAGGATAAATCACAGATTTTATAATAAATTAGAATAGGCATGGGACGATAACTGGTTTCAAGGTTTACCACAGTTTGGAAAAGTCAAGGTTTTAAAACCACAAAAAAAAAAGCAAAAGTATTTCCACATCAATAGCTACTGGTCAGCCCATGATTCATCTGAAAAGCAAATCGCTTATGCACCTGAACAGTGCAATAACTGACTTTATATCCAAAGAAAAGAAAGATACCAAAAGATGCCTTTTTAAGTTGTAAATAAATCTGCTTTTTTGAAACTAATGAAGACAGCAGAAGCCAATGATTTATTATTTAGCCTGACATGTTTACTGTTCCATTTTTTAAAAAAAATGGTTCTTAAAATAAAATGTATTGAGTTTAATTGGGAAAAGTTTTTTTTTTTTTTTTTTTTTTTTTTACCCAGACATTTAAAAAAAAAAATATTTTGAGCAGTAATCACAATACCGTGATACCATGATATTTATATCCAAGGTTATCATACCGTCAGAATCTTGCTCTCTTTAACAAATGTGCTTAGCGATTAGTACAGCTTGTGTTGCAAATCATGTTGCTGTTGAGGTGAGATATGGCCAAGGTTAAGGACAGGTTTGGGGATATGTGATATAAGGGTGGGTTATGATGCCATTCGTGTAAATGCTATATATTGTATTTACAGAAATTACTTACAGTTGTAATTACATGCATATATTCATTCATTCTCCTTCGGCTTAGTCCCTTTATTCATCAGGGGTTGCCACATCTGAATGAACCGCCAACTTATCCAGCATATGTTTTACGCGGATGCCCTTCCAGCTGCAACCCAGTACTGGGAAACATCCATACACACTCATTCACTACAGCCAATTTAGTTTATTCAATCCACCTATAGCGCATGTCTTTGGACTGTGGTGGAAACCGGAGCACCTGGAGGAAACCCACTCGAACACGGGGAGAACATGCAAACTCCACACAGAAATGCCAACTGACCCAGCCGGGACTCGAACCAGCAACCTTCTTGCTGTGAGGCGACAGTGCTAACCACTGAACCACCATGTCATCCTACATGCATATATTATTTTGTTTAATTATGCAATTGTGTTTCTCCTAAAAATCTTTATTTTCTAATATAAACATTTAAATCGTTGCTGAAATTGATTACATTACATATTGAAGAATGGGTTAAGATGAAATCTTAGGATGAATATATATATACTGTCAAGATAAGTGAGAGAGGACCCAATTGCAGAACGATTGCAGAACTGGGGGTGGAATTTGTTACATTTACAAGACAACAATATGAGGCTGATGTTACAGTCTAAACTGTAGGGTAGGGTATAGGTGGAGGTAGACAGAAGATGGCCACTGAGAGCTGACTGGCTGGATGCAGCAAGCAACCGGAAGCACTTGGAAATAGAACTGAAGCTGCACAATTACCAGGCAAGACAACGAGGTGGCAAGAACAAAAAGGAGACTCCGAACACAAGATGACAGGCAACAAGAACTAGAGAACACAAATAACAATATAATTAAGACATGACAATAGTTCATGAATAAAAAGAATGAAAATAGTCAAATTAACTATTCACCGGAAAAGGCTGTGGCTGAAAAACACTTGCTGAGCATATAGCCCATTGTAAAAGAAACAAAGGATTAACTTGGAACCAGAGTAAGGCTAAAACTACACCGGATAAAAAAAGCAGCAGAAAAATGCTAAATGATAAAAGACTGCTCAGGCAATTAGAGAAAAGCTATATGCGGATTAATCTCAACAAGACAAGCAAGGAAAGTCTCATAAATACACAACAAACCAGCAAGTACATGAGCAAAAGTAACACAATATTTAGAGAGAAGAGGACATGAGAATCAACAATCTGTGAAACAAGGACTAGACAAGGGCATGACAGAGGGAAACAAGGATGTGGAATGAGAGGAGCACATAGTCAACATAAAGAAAAACAAAGCCTTGTGCTCATACACAAGACAAACAAAACAACATTAAACAAAGACAACACAGACAAGGCTGCCAGGTCAGAATCCTAACATTTATAACATGGTGCATATATTAAGCAGAATATTCTTCTCTAAAGTTTAAGCTAACTGACTTTTCTCATGTATTGCTTAAAACTGTTTTATTATTTATAAAAAATTTCATAATAATATTAACTTTCACGTTAGAGTTAAAATATAAAGAATCAATGGTTCAAAATGAGAATCGATAAAAAAATAAAAATAAAAAAAAATATTTTCAACCCATGCAGCAGCCCTAGTTTGAACTTTATTATAAATTTTTCCAAAATTTTCAGTATGCAAACGAATGATTAGTTTTAAATCTTGTGTTCTGTTCTGGGACTGATTTCACCTCATCCACTCTTCTGGTGGGAAGTAACTCTCTAATATGGATTTTCAGCTTCATTACACTTGCTAGAATGGCTATGTGAAATAAAGGAGGCAGGAGGATGTAAAGAATGTGTGCACTTTGTGATGCTCCCACACTAGGAATGTGTTGTTTCACAACACGCACATTCCACTTTTTTTTTGTGAATCAACAGTGAGGTTTCCCGTCACATAGACTGAATGTGTAACCTGAAATTGCCCTCATCAGACCTTTTCCAAACATACCCATATACTTAAAAGTTATAGAGAACTTTGCATTTTTAAAATAAATTTAAATTTGCTATACTAATGTACATGAACAAAAGAATCAATGAACATGCATATTAAAGTAAATTGGGTGAATTTTTAATTTGAGGGCAGATGTACATTAAAAATTTCCAGTTCATTACAGGCTGGCCACTAGAGAATTTGCTCTTGTGTTAATATAGCCACTCACAGTAGGTGCACTTGTTCGATCTTGTATTGAAAATAGGCCAGTGCCTCAGGATTTCCTTTGTTGGCGATCTTACTTTTATACCTCAGGCTTTAGCATTCATCATTGAGATACATTTGGAGTAGAAAGCAACATTATAAAACTTGAACATGAAGTCTCATGCTACGTCCAAGGAAATGAGGTAAAGAAAATGCATAAACTGGCTTTACTGTTTAGTAATGTTAGTAAATGTTTACATAACGCATACGGGTGACCCTATTAAAAGAGGTCACCCAGAGTCCTGTACCCCAAGCAGACAATAAAGGTCAGATTTAAAGGAGAAATTAATTTATTGATAAAAAAAAAGGAGCTCTTATAAACAGAAACAAGGACTAATTAGGGCCAAAACAAGGATTGCTAGCTAGTTTAAGAGTGCTTTCACACCTGCCTCATTTAGATTGGTTAAAGAGTTTGTTTGCAGTTTGTTGCAGGTCGTTTGGACAGGTGTGAGGCAATTGTACTGGGTGCTCACCAAAAGTGGACCAAACGTACTTTGCTTTTTTGGACTAAACCAGCTGCCACAGTCAGCTGCAACATGAATTCTGGGATGAGACAAAAGTTTTTTGACACTTTACCACAATTATGGCAGGTCACAGACAGACGTGGAGTTGTGAGGAGGACCATTGTGCCTGCTGACTTTTCCTCCGCTCTTTGTTTACGCCCATGTGTTGCGCAAGTGACTTTCCCCTCAATAATTCTGACCAATCAAAATGCAGTTCAGGAAATTCGTCTAGCCAACGACTGATGTGGATGTTGTCACGTGACTGCTTTTTGGTTTGTTTCAACTGGTAATGGTTCAGAGCAGTTGGTCTGGTGCGAACCAGAACCAAAACAGCTGAAAAATGCTACAATGTATCATTTTTAACCTTATTTCAGACGAAAGGTAATGTACTACAGGTGTAAAAAAGAACCCTAAATCCTAAAATAAAGGTTTACCATTCTAGTACTGTTACACACATGCAGGAATCCAAGGGAATAGTACTAAAAATTTAAATTCAGTTTAGGTGTTAATATGTTGGTCTTAAGTTTATCAATTAACAAGTGTGCTACAAAAGAGTGACAAATTTTGCATTTTGAAGGTAAAACCTTTGAAAGATTTTGTCACTATCTGCAAAATGAATTGTTTTTTTTTCAAAACAATTTTTTTGACATCACCATACTTTAGTTTCTCATCAAATCTTCTGACCAATCAAAAGCTCTCTAATGTTTGATGCATCTCACCCTCTTCAAGACGCTATAGACCATTTCAATGTGGTCATGTCATTGGCCCATGAACATTTCCTGCTTGTTATCAAACTATTCCATAACTGTAACAGGAGGCAATTCAATCATAACTTAATGTTAAAACAGCTTTCATAAAATTTTTTATCAATATGTGGCTCTTTTTGGATTCTTGGAAGCTGTAGAAATTAAAAATGTAAAACAGGAAATACATTGGGACCATTGTTATTGTTTACATCCCTCAAAATGGTCTATTGCTGAATTTATTCACATGTTAAAGTTAGTTCAAATGGAGCATTCAAGTAAACACTTGCAAATATAAGAAAATAAACTGTCACGCATACAGTTAGTACACAGGAATCTAGGATATTCAAAATTAAATCTGCTACATACAGGGTCCATTTTTGTTTGATGGACAGTACTATGTAGGGTTACAAACAGTGTAAATATGATTTTTTTTTGGTGTGAATGAAGTCTTCTTTTGCATTTATGCCATGTGAACCACCGCAATGCACAGGTGTGCTCTGCTTTAGCCCAGAGAAATGCAGCACAGAGCGGATCATATTGTGGTCGGCATGATGAAGCTGCACATGGACACACCAAACAGATGACTGAAACGAGAGCATGCATTCTGTGTGAGAGGGTGTGTCTTTCCACACATGCAAGTGGCAGTAGTCTATTTTCTTAATTCACAAAGGGAAACCAGAACTTGGGATTGGCACAGCCATAAATAAAGCAGCATTTAGTATCTTTTTCACAGTTCTTGTCACTCACCACGGAGGGATTTGCTCATGCAAATATTTGAGAACTGCAGCAGAATTGAGAATTGTTTGAGAATGACACAAATATTAGTTTTCACAAAATTTGCTACTAAACTGCTTTTAGATCTCTGTTTCAGTTGTTTCTGTGATGTACTGAAATATAATTACAAGCACTTCATATGTTTCAAAGGCTTTTATCGACAATTACATGACATTTATGCAAAGAGTCAGTATTTGCAGTGTTGGCCCTTCTTTTTCAGGACCTCTGCAATTCGACTGGGCTTGCTCTCAATCAACTTCTGGGCCAAATCCTGACTGATAGCAACCCATTCTTTCATAATCACTTCTTGAAGTTTGTCAGAATTAGTGGGTTTTTGTTTGTCCACCCGCCTCTTGAGGATTGACCACAAGTTCTCAATGGGATTAAGATCTGGGGAGCTTCCAGGCCATGGACCCAAAATTTCAACGTTTTGGTCCCCGAGCCACTTCGATATCACTTTTGCCTTATGGCACGGTGCTCCATCATGCTGGATAATGCATTGTTCTTCACTAAACTGTTATTGGATTGTTGGAAGAAGTTGCTGTTGGAGGGTGTTTTGCTACCATTATTTATTCATGGCTGTGTTTTTGGGCAAAATTGTGAGTGAACCCACTGTCTTGGATGAGAAGCAACCCCACACATGAATGGTCTCAGGATGCTTTACTGTTGGCATGACACAGGACTGATGGTAGCGCTCACCTTTTCTTCTCCGGACAAGCCTTTTTCCAGATGCCCCAAACAATCGGAAAGGGGCTTCATCTGAGAATATGACTTTGCCCCTGTCCTCAGCAGTCCATTCGCCATATTTATTGCAGAAGATCAATCTGTCCCTGATGTTTTTTTTTGGAAAGAAAGTGGCTTCTTTGCTGCCCTTCTTGAAACCAGGCCATCTTCCAAAAGTCTTCGCCTCACTGTGCGTGCAGATGCGCTCACACCTGCCTGCTGCCATTCCTGAGCAAGCTCTGCACTGGTGGCACTCTGATCCCGCAGCTGAATCCTCTTTAGGAGACGATCCTGGCGCTTGCTGGACTTTCTTGGACGCCCTGAAGCCTTCTTAACAAGAATTTAACCTCTTTTCTTAAAGTTCTTGATGTTCCTATAAATTGTTGATTTAGGTGCAATCTTAGTAGCCACAATATCCTTGCCTGTGAAGCTATTTTTATGCAACGCAATGATGGCTGCACGCGTTTCTTTGCAGGTCACCATGGTTAACAATGGAAGAACAATGATTTCAAGCATCACCCTCATTTTAACATGTCATGTCTGCCATTCTAACCCAATCAGCCTGACATAATGATCTCCAGCCTTGTGCTCGTCAACATTCTCACCTGAGTTAACAAGACAATTACTGAAATGATCTCTGCAGGTCCTTTAATGACAGCAATGAAATGCAGTGGAAAGTTTTTTTCAGGATTAAGTTAATATTCGTGGCAAAGAAGGACTATGCAATTCATCTGATCACTCTTCATAACATTCTGGAGTATATGCAAATTGCTATTATAAGAACTTAAGCAGCAACTTTTCCAATTTCCAATATTTATGTAATTCTCAAAACTTTTGGCCACGACTGTACAGATGTATCCCAGGGTATATACAGGATTCAGACAATGAAATTTAATAGATTTTAATACCTATTTTAAGACTCTCTTTCCATACATTTTAACATTGGCGACATTTTAACTTACAGTATATTTAGTGTGAAAAAGACTAAAGTGTTCAAATGTGGACAAGCTCAATATATGTTTTAGACTAGGCGGCCAAACTCGGTCCTGGAGGGCCGGTGTCCTGCAGATTTTAGCTCCAACTTTCCTCAATAAACCTGCATGAATGTTTCTAGAAAGCCTAGTAAGACCTTGATTAGCTAGCCCAGGTGTGTCTGATTTGGGGTTGGAACTAAACTTTGCAGGACACCGGCCCTCCAAGACAGAGTTTGGGCACCCCTGTTTTAGACCCTTAACACATGTATTTAGTGTCATCAACTCAAGATCAGGGTGACGCGGTGGCACAGTGAGTAGCGCTGTTGCCTCACAGCAAGAAGCTGGTTCGAGCCTTGGCTGGGTCAGTTGGCATTTCTGTGTGGAGTTTGCATGTTCTCCCCGTGTTCGCATGGGTTTCCTCCGAGTGCTCCGGTTTCACCCACAAGTCCAAAGACATGCGCTATAAGTGAATTGGGTAAGCTAAATTGTTTGTAGTGTATGTATGAGTGTGTATAGGTGTTTCCCAGTGATGGGTTGCAGCTGGAAGGACATCCGCTGCGTAAAACATATGGTTGGCAGTTCATTCCGCTGTGTCGACCCCAGATTAATAAAGGGACTAAGCCGAAAAGAAAATGAATGAATGAACTCAAGATAAGATTGATAAAAATACATATCAATACCAGGTGTGAAAAGGAGCAAATAGTTCAAAGGTGGACAAGCTCAATACGTTTTAGACTAGGGGTTCTTGAATTCAAGGGTCCAAATCTGAATTTTCAACAGGCTAATAAATAGTTGGTTATAATGTTTTAATAAACATCCATTTGCATAAATCCACAATAAAAAAGCTTTTTGAAAAAAATTATAAATAAATTTTGATTAATTTAAATGTCAATTTTTATGAACAAACACAACAAAAGGCAGGTTTCACTGCTTGAGATTTCCACTCTTCAAAACTAAACAATATCTACAGATTACAGATCAAACAGAACACTTTTGTGCTGGGCTGGATGTCATACGCTGACTGGATGTCATGAAAACTGCGCCAAGCAGATAAACTTTAAACGTCTCGCCTTAGCTTTTCAGCAATTTTCCAAAATAAAAGCAAAAAAAACAAAAAACAAAAAAAAAACTAATTTG
>CAIGQV010017043.1:523010-535872 GCA_903798115.1 Danio jaintianensis | reverse complement strand
AAAAAAAAAACTCAAAAATGCAACTTCCCATTGGCGACCTGACAAAAATGCATACCCACACACTTGCAAACTTGTTGAAGCCAAGATAGGGATTTTTGGGCAGTGAGTGGAGACAACCTCTTTTGTGTTCTCAGGCTGCCTTTGTTTAGGTTAAGGGTGAAGCCTGGTCACTTTTGTTGCCCTTAACATTCCTCTGTTTAGAGGCAATGTGTCAGTGCTCCTACCATTCATGTGACTACAGTAGAAAAATACAGCCTGGAAATTGATATAATTATTTATTATTTAGACTTTTACTGTGCTTTTTAAAGAATTTTCACATTAAATTTGCAGTGGTGTTCATCAGTGTCAAATGCTTTTATCTTAATAGTTCAAGCATTAACATTTTCACGTTAACCTGGCCTACTAAAAAAGCTTTTAATAATCATAGGTGAGGGTGGCACGGTGGCTCAGTGGATAACACTATCACCTCACAGCAAGAAGGATGGCTTGGCAAGGTGGCATTTCTGTGTTTTCGGTAAGGTGGCAGTTATGTTTTCCCCGTGTTCACGTGGGTTTCCTCTGGGTGCTCCGGTTTCCCCCACAGTCCAAAGACATGCGCTATAGTTGAATTGGATGAACTAAATTGGCTATAGTGTATAGTGTATGAGTGTGTGTGTGAATGTGAGAGTGTATGTTTTCCAGTACTGGGTTGCAGCTGGAAGGGTATCCGCTGTGTAAAACATATGTCGGAATAGTCGGTGGTTCATTTGTGCTGTGGTTACCCCTGATAAATAAGGGACTGAGGCAAAGGAAAATATTATATATAATATACAGTTTCATGCAAAAATTTGGGCACCCCTCTGTGGCTGCATAGTAATAGTAATGTGCTCTTTCTTTATAAGAGAATGTTGTAGCAATATGCCATTCGGTTTCTAAACTAGGTAATGTCATGTTTTTCAGACAGAAATCGGTAGTGTAGCAGTAGTGAGATGTGCGAAATTAAATTGAAACTGAAAAATAAGCTGTGCAAAAGTTTGGGCACCCTCCCTTTTGTGTGGATTTCAAAACCTGTAGTCACTTAATGTTGATTTATTACAACACAAAATTTATTTATATTTAAGATAGCTGATTGCTAGTTGTGCTTCTCCAAGTAGCAACATGGGAACCTCAAAATAACTTCCTTATGACCTAAAAACTAGGATAATTCTTAGGGTTGGGTATCGTTTGGGGTTATTTCGATACCGGTGCTAAATCAATACTTTCAAAATGGTACCAGTGCAAAAATGGTGCCTAAACCTATACTGCAAAATTTGCATTATGCAATTAACATTACATTACCTTACTACTAACCTGTGAAAAGGCTGTCATCAAAATCAACCATCCATGTGTCCTCAAATGTTTCATTAAGTTTGACGTGTTTTCCCCCTCACACGCAACTTTTGTAAAGCATCTGCTGCACGTTGCTGTGTCAGAATCCTTGCTTGTAAAATATAGCCATATTTTAGAATGCTTAGTTTAAGCAAATTTAATGAATGCAATCATGTTGATGAATCTGAAGGCAGTCGCTCACCACCGGATGCACCGTACTGCTCACTTTGCCTTCCATAAGTATTCCATATTGGCACCAGGTTTTGGTACCCAACCCTAATAATTCATCAACATGAATTAGGAGAAGGATACAAAAAGCTATCACAAAGGTTTAAAGTTTTTATCTCCACAGTCAGAAATACAGTAAGATAATGGAAGGCCACAGAAACAGTTCTTGTGAAAGAAAAATGTGGTAGGCCAAGAAAAATATCTGAATGGAAGAATGGTTAGAATGGTCACAGACAAACCACAGACAACCTCCAAAGAGCTTCAGGAACATCTTGCTGCTGATAATGTCATTGTACATCATCCCACAGTCCAGCGCACTCTTCACAAAGAACAGCTCAATGCCTTTTCAAAGCCTTTTCTGCATTCTGCCAACAAGAAGAGTCGTTTGAGGCAAAGGCTCATCTGGACAAGCCTGAATCATTTTGAAAAAATATATGGTGGTCAGATGAAACTGAGATCGAGTTATTTGGTCACAACCACAGGTGCTTTACATGGCAGAAAAAGAACACAGCATTCCAGGAGAAGAACTTGCTCCCTACTGTAAAATATGGTGGAGGGTCCATCATGCTGTGGAAATGTGTAACAAGCACAGGTACTGGAAACCTTGAAGGTCAGAGTTGAAGGTTGCATGGATTCCACCCAGTATAAGCAGATTCTTAAGAACAATGTTCAGGAATCAGTCAAGAGACTGAAGTTACGCCAGGGTTGGATGTTTCAGCAGGACAATGACCCAAAGCACAGTTCTAGATCTACCAAGGAACTCATGCTCAGACAAGATACTATGTTCTAGAATGGCCATTTCAGTCCCCAGACTAGAACATCATCGAAAATCTATGGATTGATTTGAAAAGGGCCGTTCACGCACAGCACACATCAAATCTGACGGAAATGGAGAAATCTTTTAAGGAAGAAATGCCTTCAGCAAGAATTCTTTTCCATAGGGTATAAAATACACTTAAACAACAATGTAATTCCAAGTCAATTACACTTCTGTGAAATCAAACTGCCTTCTTAAGAAGCAACACTGATTGACAATCAATTTCACATGCTGTTGTGCAAATGGAATAGAAAACAGTTGGAAATTATAGGCAATTAGCAAGACACCCCCAATAAAGGAGTGGTTCTGCAGGTGGTGACCACAGACCACTTCTCAGTTCCCCAGTTGCTTTCTGGCTTATGTTTTGGTCACTTTTGAATGCTGGCGGTGCAGTCACTCTAGTGGTAGCATGAGACAGAGTCTACAACCCACACAAGTGGCTCAGATAGTGCAGCTCATCCAGAATCAATGCGAGCTGTGGCAAGAAGTTTTGCTGTGGTCAGCGTAGTGTCCAGAGCATGGAGGTGCTACCAGGAGACAGGCCAGTACATGAGGAGGCCGTAAAAGTGCAACAACCCAGCGCTGGACCGCTAACTCCGCCTTTGTGCAAGGAGGACCAGGAGGAGCCCTGCAAAATGACCTCCGGCAGGGCACAAATGTGCATGTGTCTGCTCAAATGGTCAGAAACTCCATGAGGGTGGTATGAGGGCCTAACGTCCACAGGTGGGGGTTGTGTTTGCAGCCCAACATCGTGCAGGATGTTTGGCATTTGCCAGAGAACACCAAGATTGGAAAATTTGCCACTGGCACCCTTTGCTCTTCACAGATGAAAGCAGGTTTACACTGAGTACATGTGACAGATGTAACAAGAGTCTGGAGGTGCTGTGGAGAATGTTCCGCTGCCTGCAACATCCTCCAGCATGACCAGTTTGGCAGTGGGTCAGTAATGGCATGGGGTGTCATTTCTTTGGAGGGCCGCATGGCTGGAGTGTGTCAGGACTGGCCCGCCCATTCCCCAGAGCTGAATCCAATTGAGCACATCTGGAACATCATGTCTCGCTCCATCCATGCTTTAATCCAGGTCTGGGAGGAGATCCCTCAGGAGACCATCCACCACTCATCAGGAGCATGCCCAGGCATTGTAGGGAGGTCATACAGGCACATGGAGGCCACATTTTGACTTGTTTTAAGGGCATTACGTGAAAGTTAGATCAGCCTGTAGTGTATTTTTCCATTTTAATTTTGAGTGTGACTCCAAATTTATTAACCCATGGAGATCTGGATTTGATCTCCATTTATAATTTAAGTATTTAATAAGAATATTTCATTCATTCAAATCTAGGATGTGTTGTTTTAGTGTTCCCTTTATTTTTTTCAGCAATGTATATCCAAATGAAATTGCTGCTTTGAAAGTACAATTATATAATTATCAGTGGTGCCCAAACATTTGCATAAAACTCCATATAGACAACTCCAAATCAGAAAGTTGGAACAGTATGAAAAACGCAAATATATAAAGAAAGTAGTGACTTCCAATTGTATTTCATTATACATATATACATACATTTCATTATACATATATTTCATTTATTTATATATATATATATATATATATATATATATATATATATATATATGTATATATATATATACACATACATACACACACACACACACATGCACACACACACACATATACATATTTATATACACATTTATATATTTTTTCTTTTTGTTGTAGTTACAGAAACATTACCCATGTGTAGGGTTTCATTACTCTCACATGTATCTGAACAGCAAAGAAAAGAAAAGAAAAGAATCTGTTGTGGATGGATGTGGGCTGAAGAAGACATACCATGGGATGTATCCACCTTAACAGCTGTAACATAAAAATGTGTCCTTATTGCATGATACAGATGGCCTTTTGTGCTGGTTTCACATAAAATGAAACCTCACCAAACACCCCAAATTCCACCTCAACTATTATTACTCTTCTAGCCACTATGGCAAGTGACCTGTACACTGACAAGTCATTGTCATATCTTTTTTTCTGTCTACCTCAAGAGCTTCACTCCGCTTACTAAAATATAAACAATGATTTATTGATTACAACATTGCACAATATAGTGTTTTCTGTTAAAAGCAACTGGCAAATACTAACGTTCCTTAGGTCATTTTTCCCCAACAATACCCAAAACACAAAGAGGATGACGAGAGAGAGGAATAGGGTAATTCTAGTAATCATTGCTTTTGGAAGATGTTGGGTGGGTCTACATTTCTCAAGCAGTGGTCTGGACATGTGGAAATGATTAAATGTGAAGATGGAAGCTAACAAATCCAAGCGTGTGATGTGAGATACACCCAAATCTCAAACCACAACCTGCTGTTAGCCTGTTGTTAACATTTTCAAACAAGACAATATGAACTAAGAGGGTTACATAACAAAACTAATTCACATCAAATACACCAAGAAACAATTTTACATGTAATATAATGACTAATATTTGAAAGAGTTCTACATAGATCTAAAATTGTCTGAAAAGAAAAAAGAAAATTTACGTTCATGGATGTGAAAATCTAGCCAGAACAAGCAATAAATTAATGTAAAATTTACCATGAGAGGGATCTGGGTTCAAAGCATAACCAAAGAATACAATTCTTGGGGATATACAAAAGTTTTTTTTTAGAAGAAGCCAAAACATTCTATGTCACTAAATATATTCCAATATCTCATGCAAACAGGTAAAGAAATTTGTGATCTATTAATAACAGCAAATATCACACAAAAAAAGTATTCTGATTTTTAAATACATTTTTATTTTATTTGTAGAATTTACAATAACATTTTGTCATAAAGGGTATCATACATAATGACAGACAAGGTGTGCAGTGTCAGCATTCATTATGTCTTTCTTACTTATTATTCACATGAGCACAGATTCACTCAGTATCTGCACAGCTGAAACATTTGGATGTTAAACCTTACCTTAGCAGCCCCATCTGTTCCTGCTGTGGGGTTTCAAAGTGTAACAAGACACACTTGCAAGCATTCAACTACATTCTGCCTGTCTGTTTCTTAAGCGCTCTTCTGTCAAAATACCTTTAAAGAGAGCCAGGAGTGCAAATAATTGGAGTAGTGCTTTGAGTCCATCAGCCCCCTGCTAATGATAACTCTTGATATTTGTTTACCCACTTGACATGATGTTCAATTATGATTTCATATCTCATGGCAGGAAATGCTAGAGGTTTTAATCAGTCTGGTAAAAACAGCCGATGTAGAAATTTGGTTGCTTTTTTGTTTTTCGAATCTGTTTTAGATATTTGAAACATTTGGGGAGACTAGAGGACTAGGGATTTGTGTTTATTGCTATGTTAATTGTTTACATTGTAATACATTGCCACCATTTTGTCATTTCAGAATCCAGACTTTATTATGCATTTCTGATCTGTGCTCGGTGCCTCTGATGGAGCTGAAAGTTTGGGTGGATGGAGTTGTCAGAGTGGTTTGCGGCCTGTCAGAAGATACATCATGCCAGGATGTTGTTATTGCACTTGCCCAAGCCATTGGTAAGTACCTCTGATAATTCAGGTTAGAGCAGGCTTCCTCAAATCCTGAGGCAGACTGTCTTGCCAGGGTTCAATGCTAAGGATTTTTTCTGTTCAGATTTTTACTTGCCCTGCCAAAATTTTCACTGGCCCCACCAAATAAAAAAAGAAGTTAACAGCTATTTCTTAGCCACATATTTGAAATAATGTGTCAAAAGCCAAACATAACTGTATACATACAATTTTTATTCAGCATACCTTTTCTCTAAATACAACTGGGAATTTAAAAAAAAATTACAATTGTGATGTAACAAAATTTGTATCTAATTTGTATCTTAATTTTAATATATTTTTCGTTGGTGAGTTATCTACAAATATAAACAAGAAAAATTATAACATTTGAGGTGAAGTAAGTGCGTCAAGACAAGGTCTGATCTGCTTCCACAGCCAAAGCACAAACTGGTTTGTTAAATAAAATGATAATATAGATCAAATAAAAGTGAAATATTCACAGTTTCGAATAATTATGATAAAAGAAAATCAAAGAGTAGCCTATATTAAACTGTTATCACCTTTAAGGACAAAAGCATATTTTGCGAGAGTGAGTTTCAGTTTAAAATAATATGAAAATAGATATTCCCAAATATTAATAAAGGCTATAGAGAATTAAATTAAGTGACAATTTCTTTACCCTCCCCAACCCGGGGTCCGCGGGTTATGAGATGACCCGTGCATCACTAACACACACCGGACGTGCACATCCGCATGTTATTTAAAATGAAACTAATCAGATGGCGCTCTGTGGCGGGGCAGAAATATGAAAAGTGTCCTGACTCATAACTGGGTGCTGCGGACAGCCACCGACTTGCAGCGTTGGTGTGCGTACCCTGACAGAAATGTATTATGTTTACAATTCTAAAATGCATGACACTGTTCATATTTCTGTCTACTGTGCCAGGCATCTCGCACGCTGGCCCCGGGCCATCGGGCAGTCCTTATTTTCAAGCCCTGCATGCATATATGCACTTTAATTCTGGGCAGTGACCTTCCAGGGCAGTATGTGAGGTTTCACATAGGTTATTTAGTTAGCAGCCCAAAAAGTAGTGGTCCACAGAATATTGGACCTAAAAGTAGGTAGGTAAAAATCTTTCTCTAACTACCCATGTTCTTTCTACAGGCCAGACTGGTCGTTATGTTCTCATTCAGAGACTGAGAGACACTGAGCGCCAACTACTAGCCAATGAGTGCCCGCTGGAGTCCCTGGCAAAACTGGGCCAACATGGCAGTGAGGTGCAGTTCTTCTTGCGGCGAACTGGTCCAAGCAGCAGTGAAGACCAAAGTCTGCACAGCCATACCCTCCCTCACTCCAAGCCTTCAATATCAGAGTCCAAACAGGGATTATCAAGGAAATCTTTCACTTTCAACTTGGGCTCTTCCAGTTCTCCTCGTTCAAAACCTAAGGATTCAAATAAAACACCCTCTTCTGAAAAGAGGGCTTCACCTGTTGCACATGTAGCATATCTTCCAGGGCCATCTAAAGAGGAGGTGTTCAGTCATGTTCTCCAGCAGCAGGAGCAGCTTCATTCTCTGGAGACCCTGCTGGTGGCTGTGGACAGGGAATGTGAAACTTGGGAAAAGCCATCTGCTGAGGAGACGTCGCTGCAGGCAGAGACGGAAGCTTTGGAAAAGATGCTGTGGAAGAACCAGCAAGAGTTGGTGGATGAGGAGTTTTTGGAGGAGGAACTAAAGATAGAGACAGAGAGGGAACGTGGGATGAAGCGGCGGGTGGGAGAGCTGCATGCTAAACTGGATGACTGTGGGCAAAAGTTGCATGAATTCAACAGTCGTGCTGTACAACTTGAGAAGGACATTCAGAGAGAAATGCTACGAGTGGACATTTTGCCTGTTCAGTCCAATTCAAAAGACTCTTTAGAGGTAGTCAAGGCAGATCTTCAAAGTCGACAAAAGCAGGGGGAGGAGATGGAGGCAGAACTTATAGAGCTTGAGAAGACTTTGGGGAGGGCTGAGACTTTGTTAAAGGTAAGTAGAGAGGGCCTGGCTCAAGAGAGAGGCTTGTAGCTGTTGACTGCAAATGTTGACAGCTAGCTATTGTGGTCCCCTCGGAGTTGTATTGGCAATTAGCTGAAAAATTTAAAGTGAACAAAGGAAATCACTTCTTGAAATATTTCATATATACAAATGTTTTTATTTGGTCATGCATACATTTAATTTTCTGTGAATTTTATGCCTTGTGATAATAAAAGTGTACCACTATTTAATGAGTTTCTTTACCTGTTAGGAATGCATGTAATTTATATTGTACCTACATATGCATAACCTCAGTTTTATAACGGCATTTCAGAATTCCTGTGACAAATCAAAGACTTAAAAGTGAAAATGATCTGAAGTATTAAATATTCTCAATTCTTCTCTTATACTATACCTTCACCTATGCTGTACCTTCTTCCAAACAACAAGGAAATCAACCCAACCAAATCTTACAATATCAGAATCTCAGAATCTGTTCTCATTAGACAAGTCATTAGATATTCCACCTTTATAGCACACTAAGTGAATTGCAATCATTTACTTCAAAAAGCAGCTCAGTTAATCGATTGAGTCATTGTGGTTATCTTTGACTGGTCAGTATTTGATTTTGGGTTGGTAAATAAATCCAACTTTCAGCCAAAATGTGTCAAACATCCCCACAGAAGACAAATCTTGAGATTACGGTCTACAGAGCTGCAGGGCACAAAGTTACTACCTTGGCTGTTCATAAGATTGTCTTGAAACCTTTGTAATCACGACATGACACATAATAATCAGGATAAACATGATTATCATGTGGCCATTATAATGAATATTGTGTCATGACTATTTGAAGGTAAGAGAATACAGAATTTCAAATGTCTTTAAAAAGCCAAGTTGTCATAACAAATACATAAACACAATGTCATCTTTGCATTTAAAATGACTTAACTGAGCAAATGACACTTAATGATCAGCTTTTACTTAATGATACTTTTTCATAAGCATGCACAAGATCTCACGTGTCATGTCAGGATCAGTCCAGTCTTATAAACATCCCTTTAAGTAAAGCGTTACCAATTGGCTTATGTTGCTGTGTAACATAGTGCCCCCTTGTGATTGCTGGCAGAATTACAAGTAAGAATCTAATAAAATGAAGCAGAATCTGTTTTTTTTTTCTGAAAACATAGAAAGGAATATTAAAATGAAATGTTTGAAGGGATCAATTAAACATTTATTAAGGCATTGTTGCTGAAAACAAAATAAAAGTAGTTAAATACAACAAACTGTAAAGTTTCGGATAGTTATTGCACAGCTATTTTAAGCAGCTTATTACACTCTGCATTGAAAAACGTACCACATTCAATATACATTGTAAAAACTCTTATTCATCACCATCATTTAAAATGTATTTTATTTTAGTAAGTTGGCTGTTTGTGGCTGTCTGTTTTCTCTTTGTGTAGGCTAAGCAGGAGGAAATTGAAGAGTTGAATAAGGAACTGAGACAGTGTAATTTACAACAGTTTATCAAGCAGGCCGGAGCACTGCCCACCCACACTCAGCCTCGCACAGACCTCTGTGAACATCCAGAAAAACTGGACCTAACCCAACAGCAAGACACGCACAAAGACAATGGTATAATCTCGATTCACTCTAAATCTGTAGATGTAGACTAAATCGAATATAGCTAAAATGAGATCTGAAGTAAGGATTCCAAATTTGTATACTAGACAGTATATAAAGTACACTGTCAACAAATTTGTTTTGTTTGAATTGACATAGTATTCACAGTTTCTGTATACTTGAAATAACCAAATGATTGCATTTGCTATACTGATGAATATGCATAATTTACTCTGCAAAACACCACAGGTGTGTCTCGCAATGCATTATAGTCAATGGTCTTTTTTTTTTTTTAATGAATTATAATCAAACATTAATATTCATAGTTGCATTCATCTCATCGCTATTAGTGTAATTTTTCGAGATGACATCACATGATGTTAGTTAGAGCTTTTCACATCTCCAGAATCTGCATTTCTACGGCACTGTCAGTGTCTAAAAATATTGCCTATAGTTGTGTTTCTATCAAATGTCACAGCTTTAATTATGTAAGATAGGGAGTGAGGATATTGGACTTCAATAATGAATGACAAAATGACCTTATAAGTTCCTACACTAGATGACGAAAGTGCATAGTACATTATTTGGGACATAACTTATGGCTCTCGTGGTACAGTGGACATGGTGTAGCAAAAGTCATAATGCTCTGAAAAGTTGCTCTTTTTTTACCAGTGTTAGTCTTATAATTACCAAATTACATGAACGCTTCCTATTTCATATTGGTCAATGCATTTGTTGTCTCCCTGAATCCCTGCTTAAAAAACAAAACAACAGCATATGCTGGTTAGGTAGGTTTTGAAACATGGTTGTTGGTTTTAGCTGGGACTTGCTGGCCATGAGCTGGCTTAAGCTGTTTTGCTGGTCATGTGTTGTTTTTTTGCTGGCCATGAACCAGACAGAACCACTTAAACCAGCAGCCATGTTTAAAAACCTTTCTGCTTGTTCAACATGAAAAAAAAATTAAATAATGATCTACTGGCTCGTAGTGATTTGTATACTGCACGTTTTTCCAACCCATAATTACATAATTTCATGCATAAACATAGTGAAAAAAAGTAGTACAGGAGTGTGATCATGTTATGGTTACTACAAATATTACTTTGTTTATGTGCATTAATGTTTCTGTAATATGTTTTATTTCACATTTTTTTCCCACAGATTTGACCCTACGTCCCACTGCCAAGCAATTCCTTGGTCACCCACGCAACCTGCAGCACCCCCTGGTGTCTAGCCTGAACCCTGAGGGTGTGTATGTGTGACAGATTGCTTTGCAGGTGCCTGCTGCTGCTTCCCAGCCTGCCTTGTTCCCAAACCTGCCACATGCCAATTGGTGGCAGTTCTTTTTTGGTGAAGGTGCCTGCCTGCTGACTCTTTTTTTTTTTAACCATCCTCTTTTGATCAACATGCTTCTTATTGTAGCACTTTAGCTGAAAGGCACCACATCAACCAATTTTCACAACATAAAACTGTTCAGTTCAAAATGTACACATTTTTTTTTATATATATATTTGTGCTATAAATATGCAGGATATGCTCATATAGTATATTTTAGTTAAGCAGTTTGAGTCTGCAAATATGGATGTTACGTATTACATTCTTACAAAGTCAGTATGTTGTGCCTTTCATATAGAAGTGTTAACACAACCTGTGTCCTTAAAAGTGCTGGCTTCAGATTGCATCTTGATAATCAACTAAAAACCTTTGTTAAAGTGTATTTAAGATATTTATAACTTATAAAGATGTAATTTGAATGGTTCTCAACTCCACACCTGGACCCAATTCTCTGCACATGTTTTCTTGTTAGCTGACACACTTTTCAGTTAATGGAGCTTTTAGCTAATGAGCGAATGATCTTAAAGGGGACTGTAAAATCCGTCTCTGAGTGGGTAGCCCAAAATACTCTACGAATAATTGTCCATAACTCTTTGAAACTGCCCTTTTTATGCTCTGATCCAAATTGTGCTTTTGTGTCTGTCGCTTTAAATTCAAATAGGATCGTGCTCCCAGCACTATTCTCAAAATAGGACAGAGCTACAAAACACCTATCAACATAGTGGCAGATTCAAAACAGGACTAACATTATCTCTGTAAAAAAACTAAAAATGTTAAGAGGCTCGGAAGAAGGTAGCCTATGGAGACTACAGCATTCATTTGTGCATCCTAAAACTTGATATTTATAATGCCTCTTAAGCCAGGCATACACTGTGCGACTTTGCAATTTCAGCATGGTATCGCATGCGATGTAAAGGCAAAGCTCACGATTCATGTGCTCACACTATACGGCCCGATTGCTCAGCAGTTGCTGGACTGCTCACACTGTTCATATGAAATCAACATGTAACACCCGCTTCTTTTTCTTTTTTGTTTAATGGTGGTGGGTAAACCAGTATATGGTGTATTTATGCCACCCAGTGGGAAGGAGTGGGAAGTTTGGTGGGAAGGATGAAATTAAAAAACCACAACAATTTTTTTTTTTTTTCCTAATCAGATCTGTATCTTACAAATATATTAACAGAATATCATACACTTTTAATTGTTTCGGCGCATTCTGGAATATATTCATTAATATTGCAACAGTGCACCCCCGTGAACCCAGAAGTGTGAGTGTCTGTTTCAGTTTTTCAAGCAGGTTCAGTGAGGACACAAACACTGAGCTCAACTCAACCGGTTCATAGCTCTGATTCAACTATGCAATTCCCACCAAATTTCTGACATGTCAGAAAACCATCTGATCACTTCTGCGTTCCCCCTGTAAATGAACACAGCACAACAAACGATGCGGAACACAGCACAACAAACGATGCGGGACACAGCGCGAATCAGAGTTCGCCTCAAAATTGGACCCAATATTGTACAGTGTATGCCCGGCTTTAGTTGCTGACAATATCTTTGACAGGTATGGCACTAAAACTGTAATGGCACGCGTCAGGTGACAAGTAAGAAAAGGCTTAAAAAATGTGCAGAGTAGAGCAGTGCAGAACTTCCACCTTAGAATTCTACTCTCTTTTTTACGCTCTTCTGTTTGGTGTCCTAGTGATGTATGCTGTCTTACCAGATGTTTTGCTGATTTATGTGGAGCTGTGTGTGTGTATGCAATTTGGGGCTAGTTCCCCTAACATAAACTTTCAGACAAAAAGGTAGGCTACTGAGTTGTCTCTGGGGCAATACTTTTTCAAAAGGTAAACATTTTTATCTCAAATGTCAATTCCATACCTTAAAGGTACAAAGTTAAAATATATAAATAAATATATAAGTAAGAATACATACATCACT
>CAIGQV010017043.1:425748-522610 GCA_903798115.1 Danio jaintianensis | reverse complement strand
GTAAGTGCAAAGTAAATTTGAAAGCCTGGTGGAGGGTAAGATTATCAGTTAATGGCTTCAACTTGGCTCTTTTTCTCACTAAAATCTATTGAAGAATCGTACCTGGTCATATTGACTGATTTAATACTTTAATGAAGTAACAAAAGTCATACAAAATTTTTGATAAATTCTCAATATGTTTTATTTTATAAGGATCCTATTCAACATAATTAAGATGCAAATCAACATGATTTGAAATGATCAACTTTAAAACCCCTGTCCATGTCTTTTTTGCACTACAAGATACTTAATAATCATAACATCTCACATTTTTATATAATGCACGGCTATATTCTACTTGAGCTTGCACTGCAGGGCATTTTAAATTGCATTTAAAAGTTATGCTGTAATGACATTCAAAAAAAAAAGAAGAAAATAAGGTTGATTTGAAAAAAAGTTTTTGGGAATTCTAATTAATTTTGTCTTAAGAATCTTAATTCTTAAGAATGTTCTTAACTAATATCAATTAACAATCATTTTATTCTCTATATGTTATTGAATCTGGTCTCTGGTTACTATGGATTAGAAAAAAGCAGCAGTGTGGACATTCTGCTAATATCTCCTTTGTGTTTTATGCAATAAAGAATGTCAAGTGAGTTTGAACACCATGATAGTGAGTAAAAAATGTACTTTCATTTGTTATCTGTTTAAAAAAGCTTCCTTAGCTATACCAGTAACTACCTAATTATTGAGAGAATATGAAGATGACAAATGTGTCATTTCTTTGTGCAAGCAACATGTAAATGACAAAAATTATCAAATTAAATTTTAGTGAATGTTTTACCACTAGGTTGCCATGATTTAATCAGTTGTTTTTTTCTGGTCTGTATCTGCTACTTTTATGACATTCTCAAAGCAAGCCTGAGAAGGATAATACTATCTGGAACATTTAGCTATTTCCAAAGAGCAAATTATGTAGAATTCATTATTCCACACATTGCCAGTGCCTTATGCTGTATTACATACATAAAATATATGATTGAAGCAATGTTGCTGCTTTAGCGACCGCTAGAACTCTTGGTAAATAGACAATAGAGTGTGAAGTTTGAACCTTTTTCCGGGTTTGATGTTTCCTTTCACTCTCGGCTGCTTAAATGTGCCTAAAACAACTGCAGATCTGCATGGACTGCATGGATTTTTTTTTCTTTTGTCTATCATTCCTATACCCTTTAGTTGCTATAGTTTCACTCAATACTTTTCTATGTGTTTTGCAGTCCTGACATCCAGGGAAACGTCTTGGCGGTAATGAATCTGAAGCTCAGGGCAAAGGATTTATAATGGCTTTCTGCCTATATTCAACCTTGCTGTCTTAACTATTGTCAGTATAAAAATGTATGTGTTATATGTTTAGCACTATATATATATATATATATATATATATATATACATACATACAGTTGAAATCAGAATTATTAAACTCCCTTTGAATTCTTGTTTCTTTTTAAATATTTCCCAAATGATGTTTAACAGAGCAAGGAAATTTTCACAGTATGTCTGATAATATTTGTTCTTCTGAAGAGTCTTATTTGTTTTATTTCGGCTAGAATAAAAGCAGTTTTTAATTTTTTTAAAACCATTTTAAGGTCAAAATTATTAGCCCCTTTAAGCTTTATTTTTTTCCAATAGTCTACAGAACAAACCATTGATATACAATAACTTGCCAAATTACCCTATCCTGCCTAGTTAACCTAATTAACCTAGTTAAGCCTTTAAATGTCACTTTAAACTGTATAGAAGTGTCTTGAAAAATATCTAGTAAAATATTATTTACTGCCATCATGGCAAAGATAAAATAAATCAGTTATTAGAAATGAGTTATTAAAACTATTATGTTTAAAAATGTGTTGAAAAAATCTTCTCTCCGTTAAACAGAAATTGGGGAAAAAAATAAACAGGGGGGCTAATAATTCAGGGGGTTTAATAATTCTGACTTTAACTGTAAGTATATATATATATATATATATATATATATATATACGCATGTACATATATATATACATATATATATATATATATATGTATATGTATATGTGCATGCGTGCGTGCGTGAGAGAGAGATAGAGACATACAGTGATCTTTGAGAATCATAACATTTTGGTACATTTCAACACTTATTTACTGTTAAATATGACCTCATTTTATCCCAAGATGTTTTACTTTTGTTCATGTATTGAAATGAATTAAAAGCTGTGCAATGTGCCAATGTAAGATGATTTGAGCTTCATTTGCCAAATGAGACTAATAGTTAATTGTTCATAAATTTTTTGCAACTTTCTATTCCTCATTCACAAAGTGCAGATGTTAAGTGGATGTAAATAAAACAAATTTTTCTAAAATATATATATTTTTTCATTTCAGAAAAATATATAATACAAAATATATTATATTTCAAGCAATTTGTATATAACTGTAAAAAGTAGAGAGCATACGAATGCATTAGAATAACAATAGATATTTTTATTGATATTTAAGATAATTTTATTGTTTTTTTTTTTTCCTTTTCCTTTTTAAGAGTAGAAAATAGAATGTGCTAGTAATAAAAGGTCAAATGGTGATGAAACCAATGAATCCTAGAAGACTACAATGTATAAATATATTTTATTTGAGCTATGCACCTAAGCAAAACTACACATTTTTCAAAGATAAAAAGTGTTCAAACATTTAAAGCAAAAGAAAATTGTAACAGAAAGCTAATTCCCTGCAGTTTATACCAAGAACACATCAGTCAGTTAGGAAAAGAATAATTTAATGCTATACGTACTAAAAGACTATTTAAAGATGAAGTTCTGAAATACATATTAACTTTAATTTAAAATATTACAAATTTTCCCACTATTCTTGAAACCATAGGTTTTACCTGTAGATTTTATAAAGTTTCAAATGCAATAAAATTCAGTTTGATTGCTTATTCTTTAATAAGTGGAGGTCACAATAAATTTACCCTATTCAGACATTTTATTTTCACAAAAAAATAATTAAAGCATTAAAAGAAGAGACTTTATTTGTCTTTGTATGTAACCACTTTGATCGTTTTTTGTGGGTAATTTTATTTGATTTGATTCAGACACCAAAAGTTGTCATTTTGACCCACATACAGTTGTGCTCAGTACACCAGTAACCTCTTGAACAATGTTATTAGTGCTATTTGTGCATTGCAAATGGATGTAGTAGTGTAATATAAAAACAACACACCAAAACTGTTATTTAATGTATGGTTTTTGTTCTGTTTTGTGTTATTGGGAGAACTCATTCATTCTCTGAAAAAAAATTGTGTCATTAATGGTCCTTTATTAAGAAGGTCTGCAATGTGTCATACGTTGTTAAAAAATTTAATTCGTTCTGAATTATGACATAAAATGGGTTGTTACAAACATTGTTCAAAAGAACAACATCATTTATATGTAAAAGGTTGATGGGAGAAAGGAAAACAGAAAAGCAGTAAATTAGAGGATGCTCATCTAAAATGGTTTCAAATGTTTGAAAGTTGAAACAAAAACCCAAAACATGCAGAAGAATTCAAGCCTCACTTCAATAGCTGTAAAGAGTATGAACCATGCGGTGGCGCAAAAATAATGCTATGGGGATGTTTCTCATTGGCCTATTTATCATTTACCAATATCATGAATATCAGTTTTTATAGACAAAATACTTACAAAACACACAGGTTTCAGGCAAAAAAACAAATTGATGAGCGGCCAGCTCAATTCCCTGACCTCAACCCAGCCGATAACTCATTAAAATAAAGTTTTTGTGGGACTTAGTTCCTTTATTCCTTTGCTGAAATACCTGTTTTCAGTGCCGGAAGTTGGTCGACTTGATGCAACGCAGATGTGATGCGCAGCAGTTAAGTGTAAAAAATGTGTTTCAGTTTAAAGAGAAAAGTAATGATCCTGCTATTATTTGTCTCCTGTAAAAAATACACACAAATTCGTAAAATCTTTCAATATTTTGAGTTTCCACATATAGAAATAAAAGTTTTTTTAAAATATGTGCACTTTATTCAATTTTTAAGCACTGCTATTTTAACACAATTCTATATCAACATAATATATATATATTTTTTTTTATTGCACAAGGTCTTTCAAAGAACTTTTCAACTAAGATATATGTGTGCGCGTGTGTATTACAGTAAGAAAATTAGTTAGTTAGAACTTGTTTGTCTGAGCTATTCTCTATTGGCTTGATGGTTTTGCTATCATGATTAAGCATTTGAAAGTGGATTAACTGGATAAGATCAAGGAACTGTCTGACATGGCTGTGAGATGAGCCTCAAATCCACATATGGCTGTCATTAGGTGGCTATGGCCATGAATTTCCATCAATTTTTTCATTTTTATTTTACCAAAGGGATTATTCATAAAGGCAGGTTCAAAGGTGGTTCAATCTAATCACATTTCTAATCCATTATGAATTCCCTTAAATGTGGGCCAGAGGCATTAACAGTAGTGGCAACACACAAAGACACTGTGTATTTCCTTAATGTATTTATTTTTGACCACATTTTTTTACTTGTACCACATTAACATTTTTTAAAAGCACAAGCATACCACAAACCTTCAAACTTGTTTCTAAAAACACATTTTTATTCTGATACATTTGGATTTACTTTTTTTTTTTTTTTTTTTTTTTTTTAATATTTTTTTTTTTTAATATATTTGTTTTTTTTTTTTTTTTTTTTTTTTCATTTTTTAAATGTATATTTACTATAATACCACATTTAGATTTTATATGTATGCATTGTAAATCTAAAAGTATTTCTAATAAGGTTTAGTTTTTAATTTGGAATTGTACCATGCTACCCACTTATTCAACCAGATTTTACCAGTAATATATTGTAGCTAAAAAAACAAGTACATATATGTTGAAATATAATATAAAGTTGAAAGAACATATATGTATTCTACATCAAAACATCTGCCAATGTACACCAAAATTTGAATTATCGCTAAGAAATATAAAGGAATAAAAACTGTCACACGAATAAAACAAAGATATGATTCGAAGTTCAACTTTCATAGTGACACTCCGACAGCGTCTGTAACTACATTCGCATAGCTATAAGATCAAAAGTTCAGAGTTGGTTTCGTGAAAAACAACATTATTGCTACAAACAAGACGAAGCGAAGCAACTTAGTCAACAGACACAAGTTTAATCCTTTGTGAACTAGACTGCACGTGATCAAATTTACACTGTATTTCTGGCACGGCTGTGACACTGTAAGCAGGCTGATGTCATAAAAATGTACATGTACACTGATCACACAACGCACTCACATTTATTCAGGACATGCGCTCCGCGTGCATCGAACACACAGCCCTAAGTTAGTGTTTCAAGTGCAGTGCTTTACCAAGAAGAAAAAGTCACGTAGAGGATCCCAAAGCGTTCCTCCGGTGACTGTGTCCGCCTTGAGTCTCCAGCGGGACATTTCCACGGCGCTGATGTCAGGTGCTGATCCAAAAGCTGGTTAGCCGCTGTCACACGCACAGTGGAGTGGAGAATAGGCGCAATGTGCGTTAGTCAGTGGCTTACCTGCTTTCAGAAATCACAAGTTCCGATGCCACAGGAAACCATGGAAATCAGGAATCTCGCTGTAAATAGGTGACATTTTATATAACAAGCCAGTCGTTCTGCAGCTGAAGATATGCAACCCCATAATGAAAGTACAAGGATAATTTATTGTAATATTTATAATAAATTGTAATAATATAATATTATGTAAGAAATGTAATAATTTAATCGTGCTGAAATTACTATGGTCTCACACGCACATAAAATATAAAATAGGCAAATATGTCGATATGTAACAATAATAAAATAAATAGGGGATTTTAAGAGATAACACTATGCACGCATATATGTTTATAATTTTTTTAAATCAACTGATTAATAATACTTTGACAGTAACAAGAAGCAAAAAAAAAAAAAAAGCACTCACCTCAACTTCTCAATCAACGCGTTAATTATTTGAAGGCCAAATCCAATATTCCTTAAATATGCCCTAACAAACCATGCGAAACAAGAGCTATTTTCATCAAAGGAAATAACTGCTCAAATAAAGTATTAAATTGAGGATAGTACACTACACCACCGGAGAAGTTCAGCTCACTTACGCTATCCCAACCCTGCCCACTCCCCTGCAACTGCAACCTGACCTGATTATGCAAAATAGGATTTGATAGACATGACAGTAATCCAATAGCTGGGCAAACTCTTCACTTAAAGTCCGCCCATTACATGGAACTATCGAATTACAGAGTCGGAGGGGCTTGTCTCTGACCGTCACATGGTTTGGTGGATTTTTGCAGGGTTTATAGCGGGGTGCGGCGCGTTCGGTTTTGCACGTCGTACTTTAGGAAGGAACCATTTTGGGTTCGCTCATTTTCCGTTTTTCTATTATATTTCTAGTCATTTACGCATCAGGTTTTGAATTTTGATTTTAGAAAGTAGACTGTGATGTACTGTTGCTAAGCGGATACAGTTGTTTATTACTTTTTGTGTGTTTTTTAAAAGGAGTTCCACCCGCGTCCTAAAAGTGGTTGGAACCCTGTTCGCCTGTGTATAGTAAAGCCATGAAGCTAGTGAGGATGTGCACGTACGAAGGATGCTGAGAGGAGGGAACAGAGGAACACACACACACACACACACACACACACACACACACACACACACACAGAAACAGCAATGGCGCGAAAAGTCATTTGAAAACTCACATTTAGATTTTTTTTTTTACATTTACATGTAGGTCTATTTTATGTCCGTACTTTCATTAAAAAATAATCAGTTTTATTTAGATATTGATAATTATAATAGTAATAATAATACTGCGGCAGAAAGAACACGGTACACGTAGTACAGTAAATAATGTAGTGTGCCCTTATGTCCAAGACAGATTTCCTTAGGGGTGAAACAACACTGAACTGAACTTAAACTCTGAAAACTGGACGGACACTGTTTCAATTCAACGCACTCTTCTATGTTAAGCTGTTTTGACACAATCTACATTGTAAAAGCGATATAGAAATAAAGATGAATTGAATTGATATGAATTAAAACAATCCTAAATCTTGAATGAGTGAATATTTACATACGGAGCCTCGACATGGAAATGGGGAAACAGTAGGGAGAATAAAAGCTTTAGAGTTCTTTCTCAAAACTTTAGCATTTTCCCTCAAAGGCACGTGTAAACTGTATGTATCCCATCTCGTATTATTTCTATAGCAAACGTTTCTTTGGAACGTTCATTTTCATTTATTGGAGGAAATACAAAAAGCGAAAGAATGCAAAAGAAACATCTTGATTTTGTGTGCTGTCTGTCTATAATTGTCATATAAAGTTTATCAAATTCATCTTGTCATGTTCTTGCAAACTTGCCAATAAAACCAAACCCTTTACCCAAGTACGATTTTTTTCTGAAATTTGCGCCCGCTATTGGCCAATCATATATAGTTTTTGGGTAAACGTCACCTAAGCAATTAATATTCATGAGCGATTGCTTACCATAGTAGGATTCGTAATTTGACCAGCCGGCTGCCTGCGTCAAACAAACGCCGTGTGGATTTCAAAACACAAATAATGTCTTACACAACCTTACAGGGTAGGTACAAATGATCGACATTATAATCTCCCCTAAGAGTTTCAATAAACGAGACATTTGGCGCCGTTAAAAGCTACTATACATAGAGTAGCGTCAGACATTAAATATAACAAAAATAGCTGTTGAGTTAAATTTAGAAGGACAAGCAACACCGCTAGCGTGTTAGCTTTAACGTAGCTTTTGTGAAAGTATTCATAAAATAAATGAACGTATTGCACTCCTTTCTTTATTGTTATTTAAAATATATATTTTTTAACAATTCACCTCTTCGTAACATCCATTAGGCGTATAGTTGAGATTACGTTAGGTATGTTAGTGTTTTTATTAGCTGGCTAAATGTTAGCCGTTAGCGTCAGTCAGTAACATTATTTTCGTATAGATATTGTAGTAGGAGGACTAATGTGCATTAAGCTATCTGTATTAAACTTGAATAAATATGACATTTCCTGGAGGATTTAAGCATGGTTGGATATAAATATAAACAAGTTATTTTGTACGTCTTGTAAGAGTGTAACGTTATTTATTAAAATGTGTGCACTGATATAACGTTAACACATTTGTTTTGAAATTGTATGATGTTTAAGAAAATCATTTTATGTTGTCCTGTTTCAATGTTGGTCAAATTCGCCGTGGATATTCACGTTGCACGCGTATTTTTGCCGTATAGGTTGTTACCTGCTGAAATATCTCTAGATTAGGTCAGTGCATAACCATGGAAGAGGAGGACAGCCAGGATGAGCTGATCAACAGGAACGTCTCATATGGAAAAGGAAAAAGGCCTGCCATGTCTATCATCTCTGATGACGGTCTGTGGTCTTGCATTAGTTAAGGGAAAATGTTGATGAAGCCAAATGTGTTGAAGACCTTAAATGATCTGTATCCCTTATAGTCATTGGTCAAAACAGATATACATTTTATGTAAACACAATATGGAGTTTCATATTTGATATATCAGTCTTTTATTGCTCATATACTATAAAATATGACAATACAGACCTCACACTTAAAAAGAAAACACCTGAATGATATTTAGTGGGCCTAACTAAGCACAAATATGCAAAGGTGCAGAATTATTTTTATATATGCGTTTAAAACATTTTCATGACTTCTCTACTCACATGACATTGCAATTTAGAAGACAACTCAGAAGGTGAGGATGAATCAGAGGAAGGAGAAACAGGCAGTGAGGAAGATGATGATGACGAAGAAGAACAGCAGGAAATCCTTGATGGAGAGGAGGAAGATGAGGATGAAGAAAGTGAAGGCAAGATTTAATTTCGCAATGTTTTATTAACTTTTAATCATTTAAGTTTATATATGTGTGTGTTTCTCTCTTTCTTTATATATACACACATTCACAACAGTTCTGTCTGGTTCTCGAATCTGATTGCCTGATAGCCGTGCGATATTCTGCAATATCAGAACTCGTACAGCCTCCTCACCCTTCTTCATTACTCTGCCCACATAGAGTGACAGCAGATGAATAAACTCACTACAGTTTGACAAATATTGCAGCTGTTGGATAACATAATGTTCTTTTGAGGCTTTTTTAGGCGAGAATGTAGTTGTTTAGATTGCATCTATGCAGTTTATTTATAAGGATAGTGCCTATTTTAAATATTTATAATTTCTGAGATACAGCGCGTCGGCATCCATCAGCCTGTCATTGAGCAGAGCAAAGACAGTTGACGTTGTCCATCCACAAGATAGCGACAGAGACCGCATAATAATCCCTTAGAGGAGAAAAGATTGGCGTATTTTCAAACCACAGCTGATCAAAACATTATAAAATTGGTGAGTGACATTCTAAGTCGATCTCTCTCTTTTTTTATGTTGCAGTGCTGTATTTATACCATAGTAATTGGTGTATTGAGTGTGAGATGGGACTCACATATCAGGAATATATGTATATTGTGTTGGCCACTCTTTGTATAGTTACTATTTGGTTGGCCATCTGTTTGTTTCTAATGAGTCTCCTGTTTTCGTTACTGCAGACTAGTTCAGTAAAAAGAAAGGAAGAAATGCCCGCTTTTGTTTAGCATTTTTCCTTATTGCAAACAGTAATCTGGTAGTGTTGGCGCTGCTTTGGCTTTTTCGGGATCAATTATTGTGATATCCCGATTGCAACAGAGAAATACTGGGAAATGTCTCTAGACTGATGGCATTTCATGCCGTTCAGCCTTATAATTTTAAAATGTGAGCAAAATCACCTGTTTTGTCATCACTTTAGATATTACGCTAGACAATCATTCAAATACTAGCTCTAAAATGACGTTGGTGAATTAGTAACGGCTTCTGTTGTTCTGATGTCAGGAATGGCGGAAGAAAGTAGTTCCTCATACAAAAGGATTTTGAGACTCTCCGTGTTTGATTTTCTTTTTTTATATATATACGATTATGCCGTCAAACTGTTGTATAAACGCAATATCATACTTGTAGCAGTACAATATGGCTGTATATCGTCACTGGTGGGACACAACGCACGTCTCCCACCAGTGCCGATATATAGCCATATCGCACTGCTACTCGTGTGATATTGCAATTGAGTGAGTACACCTGGCCAACTGCTCGTTAATGCAAATTTCTAATCAGCCAATCACATGCATGGCAGCAACTCAATGCATTTAGGCATGTTGACATGGTCAAGACGATCGGCTGCAGATCAAAACGAGCATCAGAATGGGGAACAAAGGTGATTTAAGTGACTTTGAAGGTGGCATGGTTGTTGGTGCCAGACGGTCTGCTGTGAGTTTTTCAGAAACTGCTGATCTACTGGGATTTTTATGCAAAACTATCTCTAGGGATTACAGAGAATGGTCCAAAAAAGAGAAAATATCCAGTGAGCGGCAGTTCTGTGGGCACAAATGCCTTGTTGATGCCAGAGGTCAGAGGAGAATGGCCAGACTGGTTTGAGCTGATAGAAAGGCAACAGTAACTCAAACTAGATGTTAAAGTTTGAGGACAAACTTTATGGTGGCTTGAGAAAGCCTGTTGGAAGTAATTTATTTAGTTAGAAAAAGTATCAAGTTGGCTAAAAGAATGTTTAAGATCCCTGCAGACAACAATGTAACCAGTTTAAAGACTGAAACAAGCCAGCAAAAAGCTTTAAAATTGATCCCTGTGTCTGTGGTTTGTAATAACATGAATTAGCATGTTGTTAGCATGATTCCAGCATGAATTGGCATGTTTCTAGCATGAATTAGCATGTTGTTAGCATGATTCTTGTGTGAATTAGCATGTCACTAGCATGATTCTAGTATGAATTAGCATGTTGTTAGCATGATTTCAACATGAATTAGCAGGTTGTTAGCATGATTCTAGCACGAATTAACATGTTGTTAGCATGTTTCTAGCATGAATTAACATGTTGTTAGCATGTTTCTAGCATGAATTAGTATGTTGTTATCATGTTTCTAGCATGAATTAGCATATTTTTAGCATTATTCTAGCATGAAATAACATGTTGTTAGCATGATTCTAGCATGAATTAGCATATTTCTAGCATGAATTAGCATGTGCTAGCATGACTAGCATGTTACTAGCATATTTCTAGCAAGATTAGCATGTCAGTAGGATGTTAGAATTATTAGCATGTGTTAGAATAGCTAGTCGCAGTTTATAGGACACTTGCTAGGGTGTTGTAAGTGGTTGCCAGGGAGTGGCTAGTAAGTTTAAAGGTCATCAGTGATTGGCTGCTGGCTAGACTGAGTTGAATGAGGCCAGACTCTAGTCTGTAGGACAGTCTGATGGAGAGTTATGAGCTCACAAAGGTTGATCCAATGTTAAGTCAATGACAGTCTTTTACAATGGAAGTCTATGGGACAGTTGTTAGGGTGCTGAAATTGATTGCTAGGGAGTGGCTAGTAAGTTTAAAGGTCATCAGTGGTTGGCTGCTGGCTAGACTGAGTTGAATGAGGCCAGACTCTAGTCTGTAGGACAGTCTGATGGAGAGTTATGAGCTCACAAAGTTTGACCCAATGTTAAGTCAATGGGACTTTTCCGAATTTTTCGGATCATTTTTCGGAAAAACAAAAGTCGGATCAGTTTGAAAAGATATAGCAACCCGAGTCAGAGCAGTTTGGAGGTCTGACGAAAGTTTGAAGGATATAGCTTGAAAGGTTTAGGAGGAGATAGACTTTAAAAATAGTCTCAGAAGAAAGAAGAAGTTTATGTGAGATAACAGTATGTTGGCTTTCTCAAACCACCATAATAACCACTCGTTACAATCAAGGTATGCAGAAGAGCATCTCTGAACACACAACACGTCAAACCTTGAGGCGGATCGGCTACAACAGCAACTCGCTCTGGAGACACGCTCGTGTCTGGATCCATAAGTATCGCTGTAACAGCCGAGAGGAGAGGAAACGTCACCTCACGACAGCAGGTCAAATGGGCCACAGTAAGAGAGAGATTGAGAGAGAGAGAGAGAAGCAGAAATGGAGATTACAGATTTCGTTTTGTCCATGAAATAGGGGCTTCTGGTGTAACTTCAGTTTCAGTGAAAGACTGTCCAGCAAACACACAAGCAAACACACACACACAGTGAATTGTGCAGAGTTTCTGTGTTTTTAAGTAATTGGAGCATTTTAATTACTCGCACTCGCCTCCCTCGCCATAGTAAACTAATGCAATATATCGCATATGAGATAAAAGATCTCAGTACGTAAAAAAAAGGTTAGGATCTATTACTGAACCGATACCGAATTGTAGTGATGGAGAAATGAAGCTTTCTGATCCAGTGAACCGATTAACTCAATTGTATCGGAAAAAGGTTTGTTACTCGAAGCTTTCCAAATCAGATCTCAATGAGGACCTCTGCTGGTTAAAGTGTTGCAAAAATGTCAAATGTTCACAACTGACCAACTTATTCATATAGCAATACAACAATAATAATATAAACGAATTGCCAAATTACTGTAGTTTTTTTTACATATAAGGTACATTACATTACACCACCGATAACTGTAGTAAAATCCAAGGTATTCATAAGTATTTACATTTATTTATTCCAACCGATTCTACACCCACACTCTCGTTCCGAGCGGGGATCGAACCGGCGATGCATGCATGGGAGGCGAATGCTATAAAGAGGAGGCTATGACAGTGAGACTTTTGCGCTGTATTTGTCAGCTTCCCTCCGTTACACACTATACTACAATATGCAATGGCATTCTTTAAAAATAGTTGTAAATAATACACTAATACTCTTTAGTATGGTTCAAAAGCTTTTTACTATGAATTACTATTGCATTTAAGTTGAATTACTATTGCATGGGACCGGTGCAGTGCTTTGAAACAGTAGAAATGTATGTAATCAATGCCTATGTCTTGCTATACACTTTACTAACCCACGAGGGTGTTTAAACCTTTGAATCAAAATTCGAAGTAGTCACGTGGGTATAGGCGAAAATGAAGCTTCAGACGTCACTAATCACATGATTATGGCAAAACGAATCAAGCTCTGGTACACTGCTTCACTGCGAGATGTATCATTTTTTTGATAAACAAACAAAACTTAAAAATGAAACTGAAATGCAAATAAAAGATTTATTTTAAAAATGTTAACAATTTTCAATGTATTTCTTTTGTTTAAACTTCTTTCATTTAAACTGAACCTTATTTAAGAAAATAAATTAAATAGACCTGTCTTTGGAAAATAAAACAATTTTAAAGCTTTTTATAAAATATTATTGAAATGACAGAGACAAAATTAAGGGACAACTTCTTAAAGAAGTAAAGGTGCAAAAATAAAATATAGCATTATATTCAAGTACATTTAACAGTAAGAGCTTAAGGCTTTGCTTGGGTCACTTGCAGTTTTTTTGCTAAAAAATCTAAATATCTACATTTTCAGGTAGAAGCTGGGATCTCTGAGTATTCACACTATCCCCTGCTGTAGAAAAAACGCGTTCACTAGGAACAGAAGTTGCTGGAATTGTAAGAGTTGCCTTGGCAAGAGAGGAAAGAAATGGATACATTTGAGCATTTTTTTCCCACCATTTTAGTGGACATCAAGTGAGGGGAATAAAAGTGTTCTTTTTGTAAATGTCTAGCTCTACTTCTGTGCTGGAAGTGGACTGGGTAACTGCTGGCTTGGCAAAAGCAGCACCAAGGAGATCTTTCAATGCTGTGTTTTTGCTCGGTGGCTGTTCTTGCTCATCCCTATGTACTCCAACTGTTTGATCAATGGGATCTCCATCACTGGCACCACAATTCATCTTATTTTTTTCCTCCACAATGCCAGCCTTAAAAATAATTATAGTTATATTTGAGTAATATTTTAATATGTAATTAAGTTACATAATATAGTAAACTCACAAATGCAAATATACAGAATCTCAAACAATTTGTAATGCAAATATACCTGCTGTAGATGGTTTGATTTGTTCTTCAAACGCTGGAAAACCTCTTTGCATTGATCAGGGAGTAGGTGGGGCAACGATCTAAATCTAGGGTCCAAGGCAGTACTTTCTAGAAGATAATCCTGAAATTCTGTGTATCTGTCTAAGAGGTTTTTATGGATGGCTGTCTTCATGTTGGCTATAGTTGTGGAATCCTTCTCGTCGCGTGTCATGCTCTATATTATCATAGGTTTTAAGGGCACAATGAGTGAAAGGGTGGCTGTTTTTTCATCAGACAGAACAGTTGTGGCCTTTAAGCGGTTTAAGCAGGTTTACTATTAGGTTATTAAATTGCAATTTTGGGGATTTTAATCCAAAGATTCGAAAGTGAGTCAAATAGAATTAGATTCACAGCTTACGCTCAACCTACCTTATTTGTCCACCAAATAGAATGGTTAGTGTAAAGTTATCTTTAGCAATTCTGTATTATATTACTAAAAGTATTTATTTATAAATACAGTATTTAATTATTTTACGAGCAAGGTAGCAAATATCTGAACCTGAGTCATAAATTTAGGAACACAACACACCAACAGATCTTAAAAATAAACACATGTACTAAACTACATAAGACACGCACATACATACACATACATGCATGCAGTTTGCGGAAAGTTAATGAAGGAGCGAGTAAGGATTCAAATTCTATCATTTGCTAAGTTCTTAGCACTGCAATCTTAGAGAAACCATAAAAGCAGAGAATATCGCTATTCTTTACTGCTTAAATATAATTCGGACCAGTTTTAGCAGGGGATAGAAACTTTGTGTTACTTGCGTTCTGATGGAAGTTTTGGTTTCTTCGGCTGGTCCAAATGGAAATCCCAGCGTAGCAACTCCAATGACGTACTGGAATTCCTTCGTCTGTGAAAAGGAGATTCCCTAAGCTTGGAGCCGGTTGCTAGGGATACGGATGTTGGACGAGGTGGCATTGGAGGTGAAGTCCTTCCTGAGGCCTCTGCTCTCGGCAGAATTATGAAACTATAACGGATTTTCAGAGTTCTGATGGATTGACTCGATGGCTTGGGTATAAAGCTGTTGCACAAGCTGATCTGGGGTTGAGCTGGTAGCAAGTGAAGCTCGCGATGTTCTCTGTGAGCCAGCTTGATGTTGGACGAGGAAGCGTTGGAAGTGAAGTCCTTCCTGAGGCCTCGGCTCTCTGCAGTATTATGAAGCTATAACGGATTTTCAGAGTTCCGATGGATTGACCTGATGGCTTGAGGATGAAGCAGTTGCACAAGCAGATCTGAGGTCGAGCTGGCAGCCAGTGAAGCTCGCAATGTTCTCTGTGAGCCATCTTGAGGCTTGGTAAAAGCAAGTCTTTGTAGATGTAACGAGGCTTCTGGCAAGGTGATGTAACGGTCAAAGCACGAGAAGAAGACAAAAGGCAATGACCAGTGAAGATGACCAACCCAGAAACTTAAAGGGCACCTATGATGCAAAAATTTACTTTTGGAAGCTGTTTGGACAGAACTGTGTGTAGGTATAGTGTCTCCACTGTCATACTGCAGTAAAAATAAACACAACAAGTCTGTAATCATGTGTTTATTAGTTCCGCTGAATCAGTGGAAGTAGTTAAATATTCTGTTTATTCAGTAATGCTTTAGGGATTTCCTGGGTTTCTTAATGGGTATTTTGAATTTCTGCACAAGAGCGCTGTGTGGTTTTTGGAAGAGATTTGCTACATGCTTCCCTGAACAGATGTGCATGAAAATCACATCTTTGCTTTATCGTGTTTGCAATTATGAAGATTTAATTGTCAGCCCCACCTTAAATATGCAAATCACAACATTGACCACACCATCCTCAAACAAACATAAGAAGAAAAACACTTTTTGCTTTGTGTTTTTAGATGAAGATGCTGGCAAAGTACTAGAAGGAGCTGTAGGGAGTATTTCTGCGGATGCAATGGACCTGAGCTCAGATGAAGATTCAGAGAAATGCCCCATCTGCCTAAACTCATTCCACGAGCAGCCTGTGGCCACACCAGAGACCTGTGAACACTATTTTTGTCTTGACTGCATTCTGGAATGGTCAAAGGTATGTTCAACCACATTTTCTCAATGCTTATGTAATTTTATGTAATAGTTTGAAATAGTTTTAATTTTAGTATTTTCTCTTTTAATTAGAATTTTAGTGCTTGTCATAAAAATTGTCTATTAGACAACGTTGATCACAGCAGTGCCATTAGTGCAGCTCTTTTTTGTATTTTATCATTAAATGGTGGCAGCATGGTCTAATCCAGGGATGGGCAAACTCTATCCTGGAGAGCCAGTGTCTTGCATAGTTTTTTTTATTTATTAAAGATTAAAAGATAAAGACATTATTAAATATTATTATTTTTAAATAATTTGTACAATTTTGACCATGTTATTTTATGTTTGATTGTTTAATTTCTGTACCTGAATACTGTTAGA
Organism: Danio jaintianensis; assembly: GCA_903798115.1. Classification (NCBI taxonomy): domain Eukaryota; kingdom Metazoa; phylum Chordata; class Actinopteri; order Cypriniformes; family Danionidae; genus Danio; species Danio jaintianensis. Next base: position 506,161 of record CAIGQV010017043.1, on the reverse strand, counting down.
CTCTCCAGAAAATCATAAAGCACTGTTTATTTAACCTTTATCTTTGCTCTGTTATATTTCTATATGCATGTAATTTATTATATTTTATGCAAACGCACTGCATATGAAAAGATTTGATCATACCAATCTATCTAAATGATGAAATCTTTACAAAAAGAGCTATTCAATTAATCAGGTGAAATTATGTTCATATTGCTATATATATCGCAAATATAATTTTTTTTAACCGCAGACCGGCACCGGTTCGTGAATCAATTGGTACCGGGCCGCACAAGAAGTCATTCATTATTTCCATTTTATTTATTATCTGAGTCTGAACGATCTTTTATTTAAAAAAATGACCGTATTCTCTCACTTGCATCTTGCACTTGAGCGGCCAAATTTACCCACAGGCAGCAAAATGAGTAAGAAACAGACGTCTTTGGAAAGTTTCTTTGCTAAGGGAAAAAGGCCCAGTGAAGGACCCGCGAACTGCCAAGGAATGGTTCCGCAACCAATTTGTCAACAAATCAGGTGAATCCACCATATCTGTGCAAGAAGATCAACTGCTGGAGACCGCAATTGACGGGGGCCATTTGCATATCGCGTCTTTTCTAGAGTCCACGCAAGTTCGTTATTTCCAATGGAGGTGAGCGCTCGCGCCTTCCAGACGCACGAATGAATGAATGCCGCGAGCACACCGCAAGTCACGTGACAAGAACTGGAACTTCAACTCAGCTTCATATTTTGTATGGAATACACATTTTGTTAGACTAATTATCTCGGATAAACACAGAACACCCAAACACTGCAGTGCTTTGTAATTTTCTCCATAAATAAAACTTGTATTAGTGTGACAACAATGTTTTGTCAGCTTGTAATCACCTGAGAAAACGGTTGATGGTCACCTAGCAACCCACGAACCACCGCCCCACCACTTTACTTTGACTTGTATTTCATTGCAGACAATATGAACACAAAATATTTCATGTTTTGTCTGGTCAACTTCATTTCATTTGTAAATATACGTCCTTTCCTGTCATTCAGACCTGCAACACATTTCAAAAAAAGTTGGGACAGAAGGATTTTAGGGCTAGTAATAGGGCTGCATTATTTGGAGAAAAAAATCTAATTGCGATTTATCTGATCAAAATTGTGATTTGTGATTTTAAAATGCGATTTACTATAATTTCATAAAAGAGCTATAGGTTTGATGTGGTGGTTTTAACATTTTTCTCCAAAAAAGTGGTCAGTTCTCATGTCAAATTAAGAAAATGACTACAGTATTTTAAATTCAATTAAATGAATTTTATATAAAATCTCATATATAGATATATAAAACCTTAAAAACATTTACATTTAGATTGTGTTGCATTTTTAACATTGATCTGTAGGGGTGAAAACCTATCTGCAGGTACAGTTAGGATTATCATGCCATCGATTCGGTTCAATTCGATATCACGGTGCATTGACAATGCTTTCAGTACACAATTTTAGATTTTACTTCACAGCAAATGTGAGAGCGGCAGTCTTAGGGGGGTCGCACAGTGGATAAGCCACTCAGCGCCACGCTGTGCATATGACAGTTGGAAGTAATGCACACTGGACATGCACATTCGCATGTTAGTTAATATGAAACTATTCAGATGGCGCTCTGTGGTGCAGCAGAAATATGCATAGTGTCCTGAGTCGTAGCTGGGCATCGTGGATAGCCGCGACTTGCGGCGCTGGTGTGCGTACTCTGATAGAAACATGTTTAAAATGCATGGCGCTGCATAGCGCATGGCGTTTGACACCCTTAGACCATTAGAAGTGTGAGGATGACGTTTCCCAAGCCAAAACTAATCAACCACCCAACCTCCTGTGACCTTTGGCTAACCGGTATGTGTATTTAGACCCAGTGAACAACGAAGTTTCAAAATATTAAAAACAAAAAAAAAACAGCTGCGTTAACGTGCAATAAAATAATTGTCGGCAGTAATTAATGCGTTAAAGCAATAATAATGCGTTAATTTGCCCAGCATTAATATTTATATCTATATATTATTCTTAATACAATTTCGTCCTTTAATACAAGCTGTCAGATATATGAACTGTACCCTTAATTTTACCTGCTCAAAGAAAACACTCTATTTGAATGTTTAAATCAAGTACATGCACAGAACAACACAAGCATTTATAGCAAATAAATAAATGTAAATATTAATCCTGCTTGCTTTTTGAGTGTTGTCGAGCGAGTTCTTACAGCCCTACAATTGCCATTGTTTATGCGCTCAACAGCGTGGCTCTGGCGCTGTTCACAGATGAGTTATGCGGAAACTGATAAGACGAGCGTGTCTGCATATGGAGTTTTCTCCACCACGTCTATCGTGGATCAGCTGTGATAACCGCACTTTGCGCTCGTGTCTGTAGTGAAGTGAAGTGAAGTGAAGTGTAGTGTGGCCAAGTATGGTGTCCCATACTTGGAATTTGTGCTCTGCATTTAACCCATCCAAGTGCACACACACAGTTAGTGAACACACACATACCGTGAACACACACCCGGAGCAGTGGGCAGCCATGCTGCGGCGCCCGGGGAGCAGTTGGGGGGAACGGTGCCTTGCTCAAGGGACTCACCTCAGTCGTGGTATTGAGGGTGGTGGAGAGTGCTGGTCATTCACTCCCCCCACCCCCAATTCCCGCTGGTACCGAGTATCGAACCAGCAACCTTCGGATCACGAGTCCAACACTCTAACCACCAGGCCACGACTGCCCCCACAAGTATTATTCCGGTAGAGTGAACGCTGGTGTGCCTATGCTGTCGCTGCTCTCCGGGTATCTTATGTTATTTTTTTTATTTTAACTATCTTAAGTACTTTTCTTGAAGTATATTCTTTTAAGATTTCATCTGCGAACTATTGACTGAGTATTGACTGTGGGGTGGACCTGTGATGATAATCTTTGACAACCCCTGACAACTATGTGGATTAACAGTGTTTGGCTTGTGTTTGCCTGGACTGTCTTGTGTGTCTGTCATCCATCGACAGCACTGCTCCAGTATACTACAGCTGAACTTCTGAAATTCCGCCTGTATCCACATGATCCACCATCACCTGATCTGCTTCAGCACACGGACATCTTGCACTTGCCTCGAAGGAAATACATCCACCATGGCTCTCGTCTGAACTTTCATTACGACGAAACAAACTCCATAAAGTCATTTTGGTCCACTACTTGACATCCACCGAGGAATATCAGCTGCCGCACTGATCACAGTGTGTTGACCCTGCTTGCCAGGTCAGCTAACAAGGCTGTCAAACCCAGCACTAATGTCAGCTTTGGTCTTTTTAACATCTGCTCACTTTAGAGTAAGGGGTATCTTGTGCAGGACCTCTGACCATAAAGGTTATTGCACACTGAATAAAAAATAAATTCGACTTCACGTTGTGTCAATCATATTGACACACTACCTCCAAAACTTTCGTCCATCATAAAAAAATTCGAACCGGGTTCGTTTTTTTTTCTCTCTGCTTTTCGCATCCGAAGAAAAAGCGTTGAGAGGTGTTTTGACAGTTCAGAGCCACCGTACAAGCGAGAAGCTAAATACATGAATGATTTCACTTGAGCTACAGATAACTTTATGAAAATCACAGTGCGTAAAATAAAGATATTATGTGGCAGTTGAGAACTCCTATGCTGGATTCAGTGACTGGTGCACCTCTGCCCTGCTGCTGCTGCTGTGTGCGCGCGCGCATGTGTGTGTGTGTGTGTGTGTGTGTGTGTGTGTGTCCATACATTTGACGTACTGCTCACAGACGTTATAATAGAAAGCTTGATGCCTCGTGGTCCGCTTTCATTTTGTTGCTTTGACACGTCAACAGCGCCGCTATAGGTACTGTCTCTGTTCAGGATTTGTTTACGTACGTGAATGTGTGAAGTATCACAAGCAATGTATCAAAATTCCACTGATTTCCTGAAATAAACTTTGCATTTGGGGATAATCCAGTGCAGCTTTTTGATAATGAGCTGAACTCTCCTTCGTCTGTATGCAGTATTGGATGAACACAATATGCAGCCTATTCCTCTTTCTTTTTCTACTTTGGAGAAGAGAGGAGAACAAAGTATCACTTCTTAAACTGACTCCAAAATGTTTTGCGTTTTTTTTTTTATAATGGATTAATTAATACGCATCGGACTCAGTGTGCAAGGTTTGTTTAAGTGGCAAATTATTCGCATATGAATGAATGTATGAAAATTTCGGATTTCAGTGTGCAAAGACCATAAGTTTGACTTTTTATGTCTAACTGAAACTTGGCAGCAGCCAAATGACTATAGCTCGCTAAATTACGCTATTCCTCCGGGGTTTGTTTATAATTCTCAACCACCTGACTGTGGCTGAGGAGGTGGTCTCGCGATAATTTACAGCGAGAAAAGGAGGATCGCGTCATTAAGCGTTCCTACCTGTCAATCATTTGAGGTAACTGTATGTCAGCTCTCTGGACCCACACCCACAATCATTGCCATTTTGTACCCCCCACCAAAGTCAAATAACAAATTTATTACTGACTTCGCTGCATTTATGGCTCACCTTTCTACAATCTTGCCCAACATAATACTTCTTGGAGATATTCATATGGACAATAACAACAACACTCTCACCAAAGACTTCACATCTTGTGTAGATAGTTTTGGACTTCAGCAATACATAGACTTTCCCACATATGAAAAAGGTCATATTTTGGATTTGATCTGCTGTTCTGGTGTTACACCTGTTAACTGTAAAGCTGATTTTTTTCCCCTTTTTCTGATCATATGCTACTTTCATTCAGTTTTAATCTCTCACTTTCCAAATGTAACGCTTCACGCACTATAACATTCAGAAAAATTAAGGACATCTTCCCAGTGGTGACTGTCTCTTTACACCGGATGAACTGCTCTCTTACTACAACAATAACCTTCATAATCTTTTAAATAATCATGCTCCACTAAAAACCAGGACTGTTTCATTTGCTCTGTCTGCACCTTGGTTCACTCCTACACTAAGACAATTAAAATCAAAAGGACGTCAGCTTGAAAGACTTTTCAGGAAAACAAATCTCACTGTACATAAGGACATGCATGCAAATCACATTCATCATTATAAAGACTGTATTTCTGTAGCTAAATCCACATACTACTCCAGTTTAATCAGCTCTAATGAAGGCAATTCTTAAGCCCTCTTCTCTCTCTTTACTAACATCACAAAACCCTCTGTTTTACTTCCTCCAAACCTCTATGCTGCCGACTTCTGTAACACCTTAGCTTCATTTTTCTCTTCAAAAATTGAACACATTCATCAGCAAATTATATCCACTTCTGTTTTGAATTCACCTGTCCAAGTTTTATTCACCCCCTCTCATTCATTCTCAGAATTTACTCTACCCTCAGTAACTGAAATATTTAGTCTCATTCTTAAATCCAAACCCTCTACCTACAGGTTAGACCTCCTACCTACTGCTCTCGTGAAGGCCATACTCTCTTCCCTGTCTCCTCTCATCACTGACATAATTCATTCTTCTCTCACCACTGGAATTGTTCCTTCCCTCTCAAAGTTGCTGCTGTAACTTTAAAGAAACCCAATTTGGATCCCAATAGCCTCAATAACCTTCATCCTGTTTGAAATCTTCCATTCATCTCCAAAATTCTTGAAAAAAGTGTTGCTGATCAACTTCACAGCCATCTTTCCTGTAATAACTTATACGAACAATTCCAGTCTGGTTTTCACCCACTTCATAGCACTGAAACAGCTCTCATCAAAATCACTAATGACCTCCTCCTAGCAGCTGACTCTGGTTCACTATCCATTCTTCTCCTGCTTGATCTAAGTGCTGCCTTTGACACATAATATTCTTCTGGACAGGCTCGCTTCCATTGGCATTGGTAACACACCCCTCAGCTGGTTTCATTAATACCTTTCAGGTCGCACTCAGTTCATTCAATTAAAGTCTTTCACCTAATCATTAGTCCCTGTCACTACCAGTGTGCCCCAGGGTTCTGCTCTGAGTCCCTTGCTATTTATCATCTACCTTCTTCCGCTTGGTTATATTTTCCACAAACACTTAATCCATTTTCATTGCTACACAGATGACACCCAGCTCTACCTATCAAACAAACCTAACATCAAACTCTCACCATCATTCCTTACCAACTGCTTTTCAGACATCAAATCCTGGTTCACCTCAAACTTCCTGAAATTAAACGATAATAAAACCGAACTTCTTCTCATAGGTACATGATCCACTTTAAACAAATCACATAACTTTTCAATTCCCACAGATTCTGTCATTACCCCCTCCCTTCAGGTTAAGAGTCTGGGGGTCATCTTCGACAGCACCCTTTCATTCACTTTACATGTTAATAATATCACCCAATCTGCTCATTTCCACCATCGACATATACATTGTTTACGTCCTTCCCTCACACCTCATTCAACTGCCATTCTTGTTCATAGCTTAGTCACATCCTGTTTAGACTACTGTAATTCCCTTCTGTTTGGTCTCCCTAATAAAACCCCTCATTAACTACAACTGGTACAAAACCAGTTGTGCAGCCCGTATTATCACAAACACCCCCTCTATCTGTCACATCACACCCATTCTACAACAGCTTCATTGGCTTCCCATCTTTTTCAAAATTAATTATAAAATACTTCTCACTTTTAAAGCCTTTCATAATCTTGGTCCTCCATACCTTACTAATCTTGTTCATATTGCCACACCTTCTCGAACACTCAGATCTTCTTCTTCCATCCATCTCACTGTTCCCCCTGTCCGCTTTGTCACCATGGGGAGCAGAACTTTCAGCCACTCTGCTCCTCAGCTTTGTAATTCACTTCCTCCTGATCTCCGTAATTTAAACTTTTACAATTTAAATCTAAACTCAAAACACATCTGTTTAAAACAGTCTACTATCTTTAACTCAACTGCACTTTTTAAAATTGTATTGTATTCTATTGACTTTTATATTGTGTTTTTATTTGATTGACTGCCCTTGCTGTCTTGTACAGTGACCTTGAGTGTCAAGAAAGGTGCCTTTAAATAAAATGCATTATTATTATTATTATTATTATTTTTTTTAATTATTATTATTATTATTATTATTGTAACTGCTAAAAGAGGAGAGGAAACGTTACCTCACCCCAGCAGGTCAAATGTCCACTGTGTGTGTGTGTGTGTGTGTGTGCGCGTGTGTGTGTGTGTGTGTGTGTGTATGAGAGAGAGAGAAAGAGAGAACGTACAGCTTTTATTCAGTTCAATTCAATAATTGCTTTATTGGCATTACAAATGTAATAATAATAATAATAATACCTTTTATTTATAGGCGCCTTTCAAAGCACTCAAGGACACCTTACAGCATATCACAAGCACATCATAAAAATACAAGCAGCAAAAATAAAAATCAACATAATATTAAACCAGCAAATCATTAAAAGCTATCCTAAACAAAGTTTTTTTGTATTGCCAAGGCATTTATAAATTTTACATAAAAAAAAACATGCCTGGGCACAGTGTGGGCAGATGCGGATCTAACTGGGTTGCCAGTTCTGTCTGTATCAGCCCGTGATAAGAGTTGGGGTCAAATAATAAGAGTTGGGGTCACTTGTTTTTATGTGTTTCCAAAATTTGACGGCTCGTTTATTAATGCGCATGAGTAGAGGATACTGGCCTAATTCTGCTCTGCATGCATTGCTGGGTGTGTTCCTCTGTACCCTTAGGATTTTCCTACAGAACTCTGCATGTAGTGTTTCAATTGGATTTTTATCCCATTTATCAAACTCATGACTGAGGAGAGGACCTCACACTTCACTCCTATATAGTATTATAGGTTCAATCACTGATTGGAAAATATTGAACCAGATTTGAATTGGAGTTTCTATTTGTGTAGATTGTTTTTAATGGCGTAAATGGCACTTCTTGCTTTTCTCTTTTAGTTCATTCATTTAGTTTTCCGTTAGCACTTATTTTCAACCCAAGGTATGGTTAGCTTGTGGCAGGTTCAACTTTTGTCATACCAAGGGTGAAGCTGTGTCTCTTTTACTGACGTCTCAAATCCATCTTCTCTACAGCTTTTATTTTCTCCATAGCAGTGAAATACGGGCTCCTAGGTTCTGCTTTTTAAGTAGTTGGAGCGTTTTAGTTACTCGCTTATGGCGAAGGAGGCGAGCACAACTGCAATATAGCGCATATGAGACAAATGACATCAGTATGTAATAACCGGTTATGATCTATTACTGATAGCACATTGAAATAATTGCAGCTTTTGCGATTTTGAAAATCACACCTTTTCAAATCACGATTTCAGTTTAAAAACGATTAATCTTGCAGACCTAGCTAGTAATCAGGTAAATTGGTTAAATAATGATTTGAACAGGTGATGTCAACAGGTGATTGTAATTATGATTTGGTACAAAAGCAGCATTCAAGAAAGATCTAGTCCTTTAGGAGCAAAGATGGGCCAAGGATCGCCAGTTTGCCAACAAATACGTGAGAAAATTATTGAAATGTTTAAAAACAATGTTTCTTAAAGAAAGATAGGAAGACATTTGGATATTTCACCTCCAACAGTGCATAACGTAATTAAAAGGTTCAAGGAATCTGGAGGAATTTTAGTGCGTAAAGGACAAGGGCGCAAACCTAAGCTGAACAACCGTGATCTCCGATAAGCGATATCCCCACATGGGCTCAGGACTACTTTGACAAACTTTTGTCAAGTACCACAATACGTAGTTGCCTCCACAAATGCCTGTTAAAACTGTGCTCTGCCGAAAGGAATCCCTATATTAACAGTGTCCAGAAGCCCTGTCGACGTCTCTGAGATGGACCGTCACACAGTCGAAACCTGTACTGTGGTCAGATGAATCAGTATTTCAGGTCTTTTTTAGGAGAAATTGATGGGGTGTGTTCCGGAACAAAGAAGAAAAGGATCATCCAGACTGTTACCAGTAACAAGTCCAGAAGTCAGGGTCGGGTATGGGGTTGTGTCAATGCCCTTGGCAAAGGTAACTTGCACTTCTGTGATGGCACCATTAATGTAACATTCTGCACACATTGTAAAGTCCAGGCTGCAGAGGAAGAGGATACAGGTACTTGACGGGCCTGTCTGCAGTCCCGACCTGTCTCCAATAGAGAACGTGTGGCGCATTTTGAAGCGCAAAATGCAACAACGAAGACCCTGTACTGTTGCCCACTTTAAGACTTATTTGCAGGAAGAATGGGACAAAATTACACCTGAAACACTGTCTTCAGTCCCTAAATGTCTTTTGAAGTGTTGTAAAAAGGAATGGCAACATTACAAAGTGGTAAATGCTTTACCGTTCCAACTTTGTTTTTTAAATGTGTTGCAAGAACCAAAATTGGAATACGTGTTTATTTTGAAGAAAAATATATAAAAATCATAAGGAACGCAATAAATAAGGTTTGTTGTTTTGTCTGCAATGAAATACAAGTCAAAGTCAATTTGGAAATCAAATCAAGTCAAGTCAAGTTTATTTATATAGCGCTTTCCACAATGTAGATTGTGTCAAAGCAGCTTGACATAGTTCTAGTAAAGTCCAGATTTCAGAGTTGAAGTTCAGTGTAGTTTAGTTCAGTGTGGTTTAAATTTCACTGCTGAAAGTTCAAACACTGTAGAGCAAATCCACCGAAGCACAGCTCCACAAGTCCCGATCCGAGCAAGCCAGTGGTGACAGTGGCGAGGAAAAAAAACTTTACCAATTGACGAAGTGAAGGGAAAAAAAAAACCTCGAGAGAAACTAGGCTCTGTTAGGCACGACCATTTTTCATCTGGACAAACTTCCTGTTCAGGGCTGCAGTCTAGGCGCTAGAGGCTGAAGAAGCTGGACGTCCATTGTGGAGAAGCTGCAGGTGTCAGTAGGGCACCGGCAGGCGGTCAGGTTGGCCGCAGGATCAATGTGGGGACTCGTTTATCACAGTGGTCATTCAGGAATCAGTCTCATGCACTCCAATTCTCCATGACGACCACAGCATCAGCTCAGGATACGACCTGGTCCAGGATTATGGATACCTTGGGATCGTCTCTTCACAGGTCTTGGATCGCATCAATAACGATGCATAGTCTCTAGGGACCTCAGAATGAATATCCCCAGGTGGAAATAGAGAATAAAGAAAATAATTAGCGTAGCTGCTGTTCATAGTGTATTTAAATGAGATGTAAAAATGGAGTGTTATAGATGAAAATAGCAGTTAAATAAACAAACATGTAGAGCATATGAGTGTTTCTAACACAATGTCTCTAACACAATGTCTAACACAATCACTACTTTCTTTTTTATTTGTGTTTTCCATACTGTCCCAACTTTTTTCTGATATGGGGTTGTATGTTGCTCCATTGTATTGGATCATGATTAAAGTGCAGTTGTTTCCTAAAAACATATGAAAACACTGCAGATTCAGCATGTGATAAAGCAATTAAACATTGTTCACAACTATTTTTTCTCATTTCTAGTAAAAAGAAAAAAAAAAAAAACAGTAAAGAAAAATTGGTATCGAATCAGCCAATTTGCTAGTAAAAAATTGACCAGAATCGACCATGGAAAAACCCGATTGGTGCATCAGTATAAATAAGAAATCCTTGCAGATCCTTTGTGAAGTTGATGGCTAAGCATATGGTTCTGTGCAGAGTGATTGTCTAGTTGTTGAAGCCTTGACTATCATTGTGGCTTTCTCTGGAGCAGGTCAATTCATTGATATTAAATTGCAAAAATTGTAATTATTTTTTAATTGCTTATTTCTGTTAAATGTTTAGTTGACCCAAAAATGAAAATTCTCACCCTCTTGTTCCAATTCACTGAGATCTTCGTTTATTTTCAAAATACAAATTCAGGTATTTTAGATGAAATCTGAGATCTCTCTCATTCAAAGTGCCTTCAGAGGTTCAAGCGGAATATTGTCAAGACAATAACAAAACAAAACAAAAATAAAGACTTTATTTAACAATTTGTTTTCCTCAGTGAAAGGCACTGCATTGACAAGCACTGTGCACTGATGCCCGCTCGTGGCCGACTTTGTTTGAAACAAAGCACAGCCACATCCGATGTATACATACAGCATTCTCATGACCTATACTGACACTGATAAGTAAAACTGTTTAATATTTTTTCTTTAACTTTTTTATGGTTTTAGTGAAAGGGACCATGAACTGAGAAATCAACTTTTACTTGAAGTAGGGGTGTCACGGTACATATGTTATGGTACACACCTTGGTTTTGGGGTCATGGTTTGATACGGGTTTGGTACAACAGGAATTAAGGAACAAATTCCCAGTGTTTGCTTTTTTCTGTTTATTTTGAACAGACAAAAGTGTTTTGTCACTAAACGCTGTTAAACTGAAAAGCATCTTCTGATACAAAAATACAAACATAGAAAAAGGATCAAATTCAAAATTCATCAAATTTAAAATTCAGTAAGCTTCAAAACTGAAATCTCAATGGTAAGTGCTAGCACGGGAGTTAATAACATCTGTTATTAACCGTTTCTCGCGCAAGTTTTAAATACTCCAGCTGACCTTCCTGTATAACTTTTTTTTGTGATCGTTACCTAGAACGCATTGTGTTCTAAAGTCCCCTTGGTGACACATCTAAGTTTATCATGTGACCCACCAGCCACAATGATTTATTTTTTCTCTTTTCTGCAAATATTGACAAAAGTCCTAATTATATTGTGAAATATCTGATATTCTGATGATCAAATATGTGTACGGACATGTATTTTGTCATTTAAACAGCTTAATAATGATTGTTATTTGTTATATGATGGCTGCCATGTGTAGTCTACGCTGCAGGAGAGATCAGAGCTGCTGGATTTACATCATGTTTATTCATAATTTTCTACCAAAAAACATGAAAGTTAGTGGCTGTTTAACTGGAAGAGGAATAGAGTAAATATTCTAGTAACATAAACATATCTTATGTAAATAAAGCACATCATCCAGTTATTTTTCAAAAATTATTATTCATTGACATCCGCATGCATTTTGCAAATCTTAAATGGTATGCTTTGCTAGTAGTTATGCGTATTTGGATGTCTGAAACCTAAAATGAATGCTATTTGTTTGAAAAAGCTGATAAATTGTGAATTATGACAAGAACCGAGCACCTCTTTCTATGCCTTTCAAGCCATCTGATTTTAGCAGTTGATGCCTAGGTTTGGGTATCGTTTGGTGTTATTTCGATACCGGTGCTAAATCAATACTTTTAAAACGGTACCCATGCCAAAACAGTGCCTGAACCGATACTTTTGAGCCACATAATTGTGGTGTATGACTAGAAAAACTTATTATTTGGATTTTTTAAAAAAAATCCTTTTAATTTATCAGTATAATAAAGTTTTAAGTATACATCAATTTGTATTTTATATATTTGAATTGCATTAATATATTTCCTTTGATCATTTGTTGGTTAGCATGAATGCAAGATTTGCGTTATGCAATTAACATAACGTTAGCTTACTACTAACCTGTGGAAAAAGGCTGTCATCAAAATCAGTGAACTCCTTTTTGTTCTAGGGTTGGAGCTTGAGTCGTCTGAGTATGTTTGCATGGACCCCAATGCTAAAGTCATAATTGAACTAAACAGAAATCGAGTTGAGGCATGTGGAGTATGCCTATTTTAGTTGCATTATTGAAGTGCAGTACAGACATTAGTGTGTTTGACACTATTCTCTGCATCTAGTGAGTCAGTAAAGGTTTTTACTTTCTATTCAGCGTGCAGTATCAAATTCCGTTAAAACAACTCTCTTCCACCAGTCCTTCATACTCCCATCCAATACCTTAGTTTGTCACGGGGGCATGAATGAAATGTTCCTGAATGAAAGTGGAACTGCCGAACTGCAGTTAAAGTTGAAAAATTTAAAATGAAACACCCGAAATTACATGAAACTCTGGAGGAAACATGGGTAGCGTGGTGCTAACATGTAAAACGGGGACATGAAAGAAACATTCAGAAAGCAACTCATGTAAACAGTTTAATCATATTATTGTCTTATTCAGATTAAGGCAAGTAATTAGATTACTGATGTCCATGTAAACGTAGTCACTGAAAAAGCCAGATGATGTCACAGGCTGTCAAAGGCAGTACATTCCTCTGCCTTTAAATTGATTCTCTATGTGCCCTCAAATGTTTCATTAAGTTTGATGTGTTTTCCCCCTTACACGCAACTTTTGTAAAGCATCTGCTACATGTTGCTGTGTCAGAATCCTTGCTTGTAAAATATAACCATACTTTAGAAAGCTTAGTTTAAGCAAATCTGATGAATCCAATCATGCTTGTTAGGGCTGCCCAATATATCGTTTCATCATCGGTATTGCAATGTGTGCATTCACAATAGTCACATCGCAAGATATGCAATGTTGAGCCTCAGTTAACCAGGAGCTACAGAATTGAATTTAATGACTAGGAGTGTGAACCTAGTAGAACCTAGAGAAAAATAAAATCTTGCAATATCAGATTTTTCTAATATCGTGCAGCCCTAATGCGTGTTGATGAATCTGAAGGGACGATGAATCTGAAGGAATGTTGCTAAGCAACAAGAACAAACGCCTAACATCAACGGTGTCCGTATCATTCAAAGTTGTTTAGAAGTAATGTTTAGAAATGGTGTGAAACAACGTGTACCTATGTGTGCCTTTGATGTACCTCTTGGTGCTTCTTACGTCCTTGTCGCAGCACCAGTGGCACCGAAATTCATATGCTTATTCGGTCCGGTGCATACCGGTTGCATAATATGGCACCAGGTTTCGGTACTCAACCCTATTGATGACATGCGCTCTGAATGTTCTAATCACCCCAGTGTGATTGTACACTTATAAGGGCTTATGCAACAGTGGTGCAGTGGGCGGTCACTGCTTTTGTGCTTGTGTATAGAGGAGGGACCACAGACTGGCTTATGTGCACTTAAGATGGCACAGCATTTTATATTTCCATTTTTTTTTTTTTTTTAATGTAAACAGGTGCTTAACAAATATGCATAACCCTATAAACTTGCGTCTTTTGCAGCATCTCCCACATGAGTGCCGTGGTTTAGGACACCTTGTCAAGAATTTAACATTTTACATGGAGCACCACTCATCAATGTCGGTTTCATAGCAGTGGACCAATCAGAAGAACTAGGAGGCAGGGCAAGCGTCTGTTTAAAGTAGAAAGTTGGCATGTTTTTTTTTTTTTTTTTTTTTTTTTTTTATGGCTACAGGAAGTATGAGACACTTTTTAAAAAACATTCCTAATTTCAGACACAAAGTCATGCTCTGTGTGAATGGCCCCTAAGTAGTCTTTTTCTGCATAACTCCTATAACTGGCACATCTGGGCTGACTGTATTCGAGAACATGAACCAAACCATGAGGCCTGTAACGTAAAAGAATATCCTGTAAGTTTCAGACCTGACATGGTCCTTGTTACTGAAATAAAAGCTTTTACTTACACCAGGCAGAGAAAATGGCAGATGCTCGAATGTACCTATTTTTGATGTCATATGTAGGTTAAATAACGCCTTCATAGAAGAATATCAGTGCCTGATCCTAGTGCTCAGCCTACTGGTCATGATTGCATCAAGCTGCAGAAGAGCAATAAACATGTCATTGAAGTTCACTAAACGTTTGTGCAGAGCCTGGTTGTGAATAAATATAGTTGCTTCATAAGGTACACAAACACAGTGAAAATTAGGTAGAGGGTTGTAGAAATCCCATCATAATCTATTTTATTTATTTATTACTATTTTGAAAAAGATATTTAATATATATTTTTTATTATTCACAATTTAGCACTGTTAATTAAGCACTCTTAGGATGGGTAGGCTATAAAGATTTATCCTATTTATCTTTTCAGGGGTTTAAATGTACTTTCATGCAACTTAAACGCCCTAACTTGTCGAAAAAAGTAAAAATACATTTTATAAAAATACATACATTTATTAAAAAGCCAGTTCACAACCACTTTAGCTATAATAACTCTGGTTCATAAACCATAATCACACTTTTTTTTGTTTCCAGAATGCCAACTCCTGCCCTGTGGACCGAATAGTCTTTAG
The DNA here is from genome assembly GCA_903798115.1 of Danio jaintianensis. Lineage (NCBI taxonomy): Eukaryota > Metazoa > Chordata > Actinopteri > Cypriniformes > Danionidae > Danio > Danio jaintianensis. The sequence goes on along the minus strand of CAIGQV010017043.1, from coordinate 491,125 downwards.
TAACATTATCCTGAGAAAGTGCCATGGTGGGAAAGTCCAAAAAACAGTGAGTCATGTAACGCATCTCATCGGAATTGCTTTACACATTGCTTTACACACCAAGAATGATGCTAGTAAAAATAATTATTTATGTTCACACCAACAAAAGTCAACTTTCCATTTATTTGGATAGTCAACTGTAGCTCCAGAAGCTTAAGATGTTTGTGATTGCCTGTCAATGTTTGCTGTTGGAAATGTGAATGACCGTTAAATGACTAGTTCACCCCATAATTAAAATTCTGCAATTTACTCACCTTTATATTGTTTAAAAGCCCAAGACTTGTGTTCATGTTCAGAACACTAATGAAACTATTTTAATAAAATGAGAGATTTCTCCATTCTCCATTAAAACTTTACATTTTTTAAGTCTTCTGAACATGAGTTTCATTGAGTTACTTTTTCATTCATCTGCTTAAATCTCTTAATCATGATTTCCAACTTCACTAAGGCACACTGAATGCAAAATAATGTCAGCTTCAGTTAAGGTGGTCAGAGATAATTAGTTTGTTTGCTTAGATTGCAGTTAAAAAGCCTGTAAAACCTGCGGAGGAACAGGTGAATGTGGATTTGGATCAGACCAGCTGTGAAATTTGCGGAGGTCGGGACCGCGAAGATCGCCTCCTGCTATGCGATGGGTGTGATGCAGGGTAAGAAATGTTTGACAATCTCTGAAAGGGGTCCTATTATTCTTTTTGCGCTCCTGTTGGTGCATACGGTTGCTTTTTAATAAAATAGTTTGCAAAGGACAAAGTCCACTTCAAAGAAGTTATTCTTTAAATTAGGCTTCTGCCAATATCAAATTAGTTACAATTACTAGCTGAAGCTTTCATCACACTATACGGTATTATGATATTGACCAAGCTGCAAAAAAGTTGACTTAACAGGTATAACAAAAAATTATTTATTGTATATACATGTTTTAAACAAGTTAAATTGCAAAAGGTAACACTTTACAGTAAGGTCATAATGAGAAAGGGAGTGAGTTTTATGTTAAATTTGATAAACTGAATTGCATTAGTTATTAATTCCATTTAATAAAACGATTATGACTTCTTGAATGTTTTATTAGGCATTAAATCTGAAATGAACATCACTTAAGATTACAAAAATGTGTTTGTGGTTGTTGTTGCATTAACTTTAGTTAAATTAACTGATGTTAACAAATGGAGCCTTACTGTACAGCATTAATGAACAAAGGATTATAAATAGTCACCAATATTTAAATGTTGTTGGCCAGATTAACAAGAAAATAGTCATGTTTGAAAATAAACACCCTATTGAGTCATGGTGCTTTGAACATTATAGCCAATACATCTGAATATTTGAAATCTGAATTTTCTTAAAAGGCATTCTAAAAGAGTATGTAATAAATAATTATCCACAGTATTTTGAAGTGGCCATGATATCAATATTATGCATGTTCATTATCACGATATATTGAATTTTGGTCTCCCTCAAATAGCATTATTGTATCGATTTCTTCACCCAATTGTTGTTTTAAGTACTCACAATGCTTTAAAATGCATACAAATGTTGCTGCTGTAACTGAAGATTGGGGAACAGTAACTCATTTTCATTTTAAGAGATGCACATTATCATAATGTGTTTACAAAAGTGGAATTCTCTTGCTAGGCCACCTTCCTGCTGAGATTAACTCCAACACACTTGGGGTGATTCTCATTTGTGTGCATTGCCATTTCCTTTCTTTGCTTTCTTTCCTTGCGTATTAGCTCCACCCCCTTAAAGGTGCCGTATGTAAGTTTTTGACTCTTCTAAAGCATAAAAATATCACAATATGTTTGCAGATATTTAAGAAACATGCTAAGTAAACTTAATTTTTTATCTGAAAAATATGCGTTCAGTGTCAATGTCTGTCCTTTTTTTCTTCTCTATAACCAGCCCACTGCCACATTACCTAATTATATTTCAACACCCCAGGTTGCCTTGGCGGATAACTGGAGGACAGTAACAGCCTCTGAAATGAGACTCGGATTCAGAGTTCTAAAATTCACATAAGGTGGTTTTAATTAGGAAATGATACCAAAAAATTACAAAAGTAAACATTAGCTTGAATGGCGTACAATGTGAAATTGTGTCCTAACAACACAACATGACGAGATTCCAACAACAAACAATTTGACTGCACCAGATGCAACACAACAAACATTTAAATACAGCCATTCAGAAGCCAGTTTCTCCAGGATTTTGCAAAAAATATATATATATAATAATCTGATGCGACTAAAATGATTGATCGTGGTGAGTTTTTGTAAAATATGCTTCAAAATTTGTGGCATTTCCTTTATTGTTTTGCTGTGAAAATGTACACAAATGTACACATCTTGATTCTTTATCATTTTTTTTACTTTGAATCTAATTAAAAGAAAAACTGAGAGAAACAGAGAAACGAAACTTTACCCCCAAAGCTGCTGAATCATATTTGAAAATGAAACAAACTGTTTGAAAATAATGCATCCGTGTTGTCCACAATGGTGGACATTATGCAGAGCATGCATGCTAACAGTAGGCCTGTGTAATCCACTTGTAAGAACAGTAGCCTACAGAAAATGCAGGATTTTGCATTTATTTAGCAAACCCTTTATTTTAACGTGGTAAACTACTAGTCCAGTTTAACCAGTCTGTTGAAGAGTTTCAAGCCATTAAATCTTGAAAAGGCTTAAAATAGTTTAGGTTCACTTTGCAGTGTCAGTCTATACCAAGCTTTACTGTTGTAGTTGGTGTTACAGTACATGCAGGTGCTCAGCGGTATAGCTCTGAGTAAATAAGTAGAGTAATGACATATGACTGGCAAATGATAATAATGTGTTATCTTGTAAAATGTGCACTCAGTCCCATGGCTCTGTTAACTCACATAGAGGAATTCTAAAGCAAAAATGTACGTAAAAAATAAAAGTGCGCTTCACTTCAAGGCACTTTCATTATCTTGCAGATCAAATGTGACTCCCTAAAAAGTGGAGATTGTTACAGTACAGTATCATTACATCCTTACAGATGTAAGAAATAATCACACCGCTGAATGACGTCCTGAATAAAGCAGTTTTTGTTTTGTGGTAGAGGTACACTGTAAATGGCTGTTGTCGTGGCGATCACGGCAGACGCAGCGTGCGTGAACCTAGTGGGAGTTAGATCAGGGTTAGCTAAACTGTAGCCACAGCTAAAATGAAACACGTGAGGAAACACCTCACGAAAATGAATGCCATGATCATATGAATTTAAGGCTTGCCGATTTAATAACTTTTAATGTACAATCTGAGTCAGTGCTCTAAAGGTCAGCAAGAGGCTATACCGTTTCAGTTAAGCAAAAGCACACAAAAAAAAAAGTTCGAGTTTACCTTTGCGTGAAATTCGGGATGATTACCTGGCATGCTGATGTCGCTTTAGATTTGTTGTTTTTATCAGCTATTTCCTCCTCATACGGTTTATGGTCTTTTTGTCTGACATCAAACGTAAATCTTTTTCTCTCAGCTGTTGCCATTTCATTGTAGTTTAATCCGATAGACACCCCTATGAAAGATGATGTAATCGCATCCCGCATCTACTGTGGATCATTGACTTTTCAAATGTGCTTGTGTGCATCATGCATCACACACCAAGATAAAAAAAAAGTCCCTCAATCACATTCTCGTCTCGTTTTTATTAGTCAACGAAAATGTCGGTATATTTTCATTATAGTTGTCGTCATCATCACTTAATTTTTATTTAGTTTTTGTCTCGTTTTTATCTGTAGAAACTTGTTTATCACAAAAATTAGGACGAAAAATTTTCGTCAGCGAAATTAAATGTTCATTGCGATAATGTCACATGATACGGATCACACACCTTGTATTAACAACTTGAGGCTTTGCAGCGCGCACCGTAGAGCATATTCTATTCCCAAATACTATGTTTTTCAATGTAAAACTATGAAGATGATGCTCTGTGGCTCGGTGGGAATTTGAACAGTGTCCCGACTGTCCAAAATATGTGGGAAATGTCGCAAAATGGAGTTTTGTGAAGTTTTTAAAATTGCACATTTGATTGATTTTGCGTTAATTATCTCAAAATCCTGGAGGTTCTGAGAAGAGCAGAATAATGCAATGCACTCCAATAAAAAAGGTAAGGTGTAGAATCTTATTATCACAGTCACAGTTATTATGTTCATTTTCAAATATGTTGATTTTATTCTAAAACTATCAGCTGCTGCTTTCAGTATGGTAATACATGTAATGTAAAATGGTATTCAAACTTACATTTGTAGCATTTAACACTGACTAAAGCACATAATCAGTACCTGTGGTGATCATCAGTAGTTTATGCTGTTGTTCAGCCACGAGAAATAAAAACCGTTTTTAAAATAGAAATTTTATGTAATGGTTAGGACAAAAAAAAAAATCATTTTATCATCGCGTGTAGTTTGGCCACGGTGTAGGCTCGATATTCATCGATTGTTTTGATTAAAAAAAAAAATTCGATTTTGGCCTGCAATACCTAGTTCAACCACTGGGTGTCAATCTTACATACTACACCTTTAAGTTGTGAGTGAATATTGCAAGGAAAGAAAATTAAGATGAAGAAGACGATTAATTTTAAAGCGTCACAAACTTTCAGCAGTAGGGTTGGGGTATCTTAAACAAATTTCCAATTCTGGTTACAGTTCTGCTTAATGATTCCAGGTTCCGATTTTTATATTCATTTTAATATGCATCAGAACAGCTTTCTGAATAGGAACTGGTTTTCTGTACCCAACCCTGTTCAGCAGTTTTTCACACTACCAAATTGAAAAGGTTTTTGTTTTTTTCACTTTGCAATTCCCCACTTTACAATGTTTTTGTATATATTTTTTATTATTATTTTCTAATGATGAGTGATCAAAACACCAGAGTTGGTGGTAGTCTATGCATAAATACACGTTTACTCACTTTCATTTTTTTTAATGAAAGGTACCATATGGAATGTCTCACACCACCTTTGGATGCTGTACCTGTAGAGGAATGGTTCTGCCCAGAGTGCATCGCCAGCAACCGCACATCAGGTTGTCTTTTATTTTTTTTAAATGACTATTCTTTAACTTTTCTCCAAAGACTTATTATTTAAGCTGCTTTCACATAAAAATTCTTGAAAATAACCTGGCAGATTTATGCTGGGATTGCATACAGTTAACAAAAATACATTATTCGAAACTGAATATTTCCCTATTATTTTATTTATATGGTAAATTTATTAAATAAACCAGTTTGTGTTTTGGCTGCGGAAAGATAGCGGATAGCAACGATAGCAAAATGAAGACTTTGACGCACTTCACTTCACCTCAAATGTTATTCGTTCTTCTTGTTTATTTTGTAGATAACGGAAAAACAAAAAATACATGAAAATTAAGATACAAATTGTACCAAACGCAATTTGTTCCAAAAAGAAAGTGTATATTACAGCGTATATTTTTGTTCATGTCCATCTTACACAACTGTGAACACAGTGATGATTTCATTAGCTCCTTAGAAATAAGGATTTAATTAATGCTCCATTGTAATTGTTGTATCACAAACATCTGTCATATATTTTCTAAATTTTTTATACAAGTCATTATTTTAAAGATTATGTCTTGAGCATCTGTTTTTCCTCAGTGCTGTTGTGCTTTCATTTCTTTCATCTATTTCTTCAACTAAATATCGAGTCACGCTGTCAGTAAGTCTCTCTGGTATTTTGCTCCTCTTACAAAGACCTCTGAGACTCCCAACTGTCGCTGCTGGCCTGAGGTTGAAGGCTTATCATTACCTGTGCTGCTCCCAAGTCCAGAAAACGTCAGAAGATTATTGAATCTAAGATGTGATCTTAGAGTTGTGGTATTTCCTTTCGAGACGGATATTTTTTAAAACAAATATGTAAGATTGCTTTCTCTAAATTCATTGGCTGCCCCTTGTCATCTGCCTCAAAGAAAAAATGTGCCCAAATTGGCGACACAGTATTTGCCTTAAGCAATATCATTAGATTCATGGTCATTTTTCGAATAATGTTGTCAACTGTAAACAATAGCCTATACTTCATTAGAGATGTATCACTTTAATCATTTGGGTTTTATGCTTTTGTCTTTTATACCCAAGTTTGTGCATGTTTTATTGGACTTTATCTGTAACTTTCAATATAACAAGTAGGCCTACTGAAACCTAGGATTTAATTAATAATAATAATAATAATAGCAATAAAAAAAAAAGATTATTGTCTATGACAAAATAATACAATCCTGAAATTTTCATGAGCAAAAATAAGTAATAGACTAAAAAAGAGCTGTGATGACTGTAATAACCACATCACCACGGTTGACATCTCATTACGGCGGTGATGCAGTTATCATCACACCCCTAACGTTTATTCGTTTATTAAAGCCATTAGTCCACTACTTGCCCATTTATTTAATTTGTCATAGCAAAATATGGGGAAACGGTTTGACTTTTAAGAGAGAGAATGTCATTTATAACATTATTTTACATTGTACAGAAATACTATGATAATAAGCATTAAAATTCAACATTAAGAACTTGAACATGCAAGTTCTTAATGTCACAAGTCAGGAAAGGCCTATAAGACCACAGGATGGTCCAAGACCACCTAAGATCATCCTAACGAATCTGGGCTCTTCTGGTGGCAACATCTCAAGGCAGACGGTCCAACGGACACTGCACACCACTGGGTTTCACAGACGCAGACCAAGGAGGACACCACTTCTCCAGAGAAGGCACACAAAAGCCTGCTTGATTATTGCAAATGGTTATCTGGACAAAGAAGACTTCTGGTCTACTGTTTTATAGTCAGATTAAACAAAAACGTAATTGTTTGGCCACAATAATCTAGCCTTCTTTTGGCATAAAAAAGGAGAAGCCTTTAACCCTAAGAACACCATCCCCACTGTCAAAAATGGTGGTGGAAACCTAATTTTTTGGGCGGTGTTTTTCAGCCGGTGGACCAGGGAAACTAATCGCAGTGAATGGCACCATGTAAAAAAGAGCAATACATCAAAATTCTTAACAACATCAGGCAGTCTGCAGGGAAGCTTGGCATTGGGCACCAGTGGACATTTCAGCATGACAACGACCCAAAACGCAGCAAAAGTGGTGAAGAAATGGTTATTATCTTTTGGGAGAAGCCTTTGTCATTTCGGGTCAAAAAACCCCAAAACAACTTGTTGGTTGACTAAAAGTAACTATGTCAGAATTTGCCAGCAGGGGTATAAATAATTGTAATAATTTTGGGTTTGACTATGTATATTTATGCAAGTTCTTAATGTCACAAGTCAGGAAAGGCTCCCGATGGGACATACATCTCTGTTGGTCACATTTGTTGAGTATAATTATAATTTATCCTATATTTCATCCACAACACAGGTCGGCACCAAAATAGCTTTTCCTGATGGCTTAAATATAGCTTACTCCTAACTAAAATAAACCTCTCCACCTTTTCAGTTGAAAAAAATAACTAGGAATCTACTCAATTTGTTGGTAACACTTTACTTGAAGTGGGTGTTAGGACTGTTAAGACTTATGTTGATGTTACATTCTTATGTTGAATGACATAAGAATTTCATAAATATGAAGAAGAGTTTATGCATACTTATGGCAACTGTCATTTAAGTGTCATTAGCTCAGTGGTGTTATCTTAAATGCAATGATGACATTGTTTGACATGTCTTTGTCAACTTGACAAACAAATACATCCTAGTCTGTCTTTGTCAAGAGAACTTGACATTACCAAACAACAGAACTTGTCATAAATCTACCAGAAACATGATTGTCATGAGGCCATTATAATTGTCTGGAATATTTTTATGATCACTTTTTTCAGAGGAAAAACCATAAGTGTATTTAAAGGGTCAATACTCTGATCAATAATTTCATAACAGTGTAATTTAATAACAAATTTAATTTTGCTCCACTTGATAAAAATGAAAATATTAATGACACTGTTATAAAACTCATGACACAATTATAATGGCCTCATTACACACACACACACACACACACACACACACACACACACACACACACACACACACACACACACGTGTGTATATATATATATATATCACAGATCTTTACAGAAAACCCAATGATAATAACATTTTGCATGGACGCTCTCATCCTAGAATCTTTTAAACATAATTTGCCTTTTAGTAAGTATACATAACATAAATGTGTTGATCCAAAGTGTCATAATGATTTGATTAACAGATGTAGGGAGAGAGGTTACAATGAAGATTGGATACAGTCTGTTAGGAGATAGAGGTTTGCTTGAGTGTTTTGTGGTTGTTTGGCGATATTTAAAAATGTATTGTGTGAAAAATATTCAAAAAAATTTAGAAATATTGTATCCAGAGATTTGACTATAAGGAGAGGAAAAGCTCTGTATTGCTTACTATTGGAGAAAGCGTAGCAGCTAACCTGGATCCAATGAGGCAACTCAGCCTATCATGTAATGGCAGTAACGTCAGTGGCCTAGATGTACACAGAGAGGAAAGAGTGTTCATAATTGCACAATGTTTTCCAGAAGTTGTAGTTCTTTTCTTAAATTCTTGTTATTCTTGTAAATTAATTTCTTGTCTCAGAAATTCTCGTCTTACCTATTGCGCAAGTGAAATGATTTTTTTTTTAATGGTGATTTAATGCTCGTGGAAATCGCTAAACCAAAAGGTAATATAATGTTTTCAATGTCTATTAATAATGAAGACATGCTCTGTAAGGTCACAGAACTATGACACATGTATATTATAAAGGTCCTTACATTTCAAATCTATTAAAGCGTAAAAGCCATACAAAATATAGCCATGCACATGTTTTCCTGATTGATGTTTTTCAGTGCTTAAAATTGGGGTGTTGAAATTGGAACAGTTATTTTAAAATGTTATTGGTTCATTTCAAGTTTTTTTAAGCATATTTTGTTTCCTAATTTTTTGGTTAAGGTTCTGAACAAATCAGTGAGGAGGAGAGCAGCTCTCTTCCCACCACCAGTCATACCCGGTCCAGACCGACACGTGCTATTGCACGGACCCAGCAGAGCGAACGAGTTCGGGCCAGTGTCAACAGACATCGTATCACACAGGCACGCACAGCAGTGCAGGTTTGCATGATGTTTCTGCTTTGCTTCATAAGTGCATAACAGATGTGCTTGATGCACTTAACTAATTTGCTAATGGGCTGAGAAGAGTTGTCTCAATGTGATGTAGGGCTGGGCGATAAATCGATTTTATCAATTAACTCAACTGTGTAGTTTACATCAGTTTGTTTGAATGAAAATCTGTTTTCAATGCTCTCCTCTGAGCTTCACCATAAAAAACACACAAACAACATGGCAGCAAGCAGGGAAGAACTGAATTAATACGAAAAGAATTAATACGAAAGTTACCGATCTGATGTTGGAATCCAATGTTGCTGTTACTGGATAAATTACGTGACAGCCGCAAAGACGTTTAGTACTGTAAATATCAACACTGTGACAAAACTTGCTAAGTGCACTAGTAGTCTACCAGATACAGCGGCCCGACGCAAATAAAAGGTAACCTATTAGTCTAGGATGAGTTAATTTAATATGAACTGATATAACACTAAATAAAATGAATAAACCTCTGTGTGTATCTTCATGTTGAAATAAACAGTACAAAATAGGAAAATGGATCATCTTGAAACCCTTTTTAACAATCAGTTTAAACTTTCACTGTAGTTTACTTTCACTTTAAGTTTATAAAATGCTTTAATTGATATTATTGTTATAAAAGTCTTGTATGCAATTGTAAATAGATCTTGTTAAATTTGATTGACAGCTAGCAGGATTCTTAAGGGAAAGTTTTGTCTTTAGATTTTTTTATATCCTATAATTATATAATTAAGATATGCTTAAGCTAATTATATAGGTTAATAACCTTCTTTTTAAAAAAGGCCATATCGCCCAGCCCTACGCTTAGCTTAATGCCTTAACAACTGGATGTTTGTATACTAAAATAAATTTTACACTTTGATGTAATAAAATCGAATAAATGTTCTGTCTATTTTTTTTTTATTGTATTAAGTAAAGTTTTTAATAATTAGACATTTACTTCATGTAATAAATAAACTGGGTGGAAAAAGTTAAATATGAATATTAATTTACTTGTAATATTTAAATGTTTTAAAAACATTGGAAATGAATATAGCAAATTTTAATCAAAATATTGACTATGTCGACATAGCCGGGAATGCCCACAAAAACATAACACGGGTTTATGCCGTATCCTGCATTTGTTATCTCTACTTTTTGATAAAAATAATCATAATAATAATAAGTTTTTTTTGGCTTGAATTATTGTTGAAAAGTTGCTGTGTTTTATATGATTCAAAATAAATATACGGAAGCCATATGGAATAAACATACCACCCTCTCTGCTTTTCATTGCAAAGCACAGCATTTTGCCCCACACATCACGTACTGTGAAAATATTCTACTTTTTTATCTGTCTGTTGCTTTAATTGTATTATTTTCCCTTTTCATGTGAGTACTCCTTTTGTACAGTTGTGGCCAAAAGTTTTGAGAATTACATAAATATTGGAAATTGTAAAAGTTGCTGCTTAAATTTTTATAATAGCAATTTGCATATACTCCAGAATGTTATGAAGAGTAATCAGATGAGTTGCATAGTCCTTTTTGCCATGAAAATGAACTTAATCCTGAAAAAAACTTTCCACTGCATTTCATTGCTGTCATTAAAGGACCTGCTGAGATCATTTCAGTAATCGTCTTAACTCAGGTGAGAATGTTGACGAGCACAAGGCTGGAGATCATTATGTCAGGCTGATTGGGTTAGAATGGCAGACTTGACATGTTAAAAGGAGGGTGATGCTTGAAATCATTGTTCTTCCATTGTTAACCATAATGACCTGCAAAGAAACACGTGCAGCCATCATTGCGTTGCATAAAAATGGCTTCACAGGCAAGGATATTGTGGCTACTAAGATTGCACCTAAGTCAACAATTTATAGGATCATCAAGATATAACTTCAAGGAAAGAGGTTCAATTCTTGTCAAGAAGGCTTCAGGGCATCCAAGAAAGTCCAGCAAGCGCCAGGATCGTCTCCTAAAGAGGATTCAGCTTTGGGATCGGAGTACCACCAGTGCAGAGCTTGATCAGGAATGGCCGCAGGCAGGTGTGAGCGCATCTGCATGCACAGTGAGGCGAAGACTTTTAGAAGATGGCCTGGTGTCAAGAAGGGCAGCAAAGAAGCCACTTCTCTCCAAAAAAAACATCAGGGACAGATTGATCTTCTGCAAAAAGTATGGCGAATGGACTGCTGAGGACTGGGGCAAAGTCATATTCTCCGATGAAGCCCCTTTCCGATTGTTTGGGGCATCTGAAAAAAGGCTTGTCCGGAGAAGAAAAGGTGAGCGCTACCATCAGTCCTGTGTCATGCCAACAGTAAAGCATCCTGAGACCATTCATGTGTGGGGTTGCTTCTCATCCAAGAGAGTGGGCTCACTCACAATTTTGCCCAAAAACACAGCCATGAGTAAAGAATGGTACCAAAACACCCTCCAACAGCAACTTCTTCCAACAATCCAACAACAGTTTGCTGACGAACAATGCATTTTCCAGCACGATGGAGCACCGTGCCATAAGGCAAAAGTGATATCTAAGTGGCTCTGAGAACAAAACGTAGAAATTTTGGGTCCATGGTCTGGAAACTCCCCAAATCTTAATCATATTGAGAATTGGTGGTCAATCCTCAAGAGGCGGGTGGACAAACAAAATCCCACTAATTCTGACAAACTCCAAGAAGTGATTATGAAAGAATGGGTTGCTATCAGTGAGGATTTGGCCCAGAAGTTAATTGAGAAGCATGCCCAGTCGAATTGCAGAGGTCCTGAAAAAGTAGGGCCAACACTGCAAATACTGACTTTCTGCATAAGTGTCCTGTAATTGTCGATAAAAGCCTTTGAAACGTATGAAGTGCTTGTAATTATATTTCAGTAAATCACAGAAACAACTGAAATAAAAGATCTAAAAGCAGTTTAGCAGCAAACTTTGTGAAAACTAATATTTGTGTCATTCTCAAAACTTTTGGCCACAACTGTACAGAGACATCCTTGAAGAAGCACGGTTTCTCTATTAACAGACCAATAGCCATAAATAGTCAAGATAATAAAACATGTGGCTATGGGACTCTTTGAATATGTTTCATTGGTCCAGCCAGAGCCCAAACTTGAACCTGAATGAACATATCTGGAGAGATTTGAAAATGGCTGTGACCCTATGCTCCCCATTCAACCTGATGGTAGGGATGGGGAGTCAACTCCAAAAGAGTCTGTTCCGTAATCTACACCAGGACAGGCATCGACTCCCAGAGTTGAGTCTGTTTTTTCAAACCCTCCTGAAATAAACAGTTACATGCTACAGATATACTGCTCAATCCCAAGCATGATGAACATAGACGGCGACTGCTTTGAATGAGTGCTCACGCGTTTTACGCTTCCGCTTTTGAATTTCGAGACCACAAGCAGTTATAAATAGTGTGAAGGGTTAAAGTTGCTCTTACTTTCAAACCAACAACTGACCAACAAACAATACATATAAATGAAGATACAGATTATACTAAATGAAATTAGTTTCAAAAAGAGGATTTTTCCAACAAAAAGTATAGGCTAAGTGTTAAAAAAATTATGCATAACTCCTTTTTTATATCTGCCCTTATGGCGACTACACAATGAACACATTTTACAAACAAAACAAAAAAAGTATTATTTAAACTACATAATTAAAAGTACACTTTAAAAATTACTACAATTGCCTTTACGATGCAGTCTGAGGCAGGCTGCTTTTATTTAGAATTTGGTTTAGTTATTATTTAGGTCAGTGTTTCTCAACCACGTTCCTGGAGGGCCACCAGTTCTGCACATTTTCCATGTCTCCTTAACCAAACACACCTGATTCAGATCATCAGCTCATTAGCAGAGACTGAAAGACCTGTCATGGTTGTGACAAAGGAAACATCCAAAACATGCAGTGTTTCTCCAGGAACGTGGTTGAGAAACACTGATTTAGGTGAAACATAGTTTGTGTATGAGTTTTGATGGAATATAGTATTTTTATTGTTCATTAAATCAAATTGAACAATCTAGTTATTTATTTGGTTATCGATTGGTTAATGAGCATCAGTTGCCATAAAAACAACTCAAATGAACAATCCTGTTTTGAGGGGTGCCTTGCGTACCTGTCCGCTACGCCAGTATAGTATTATTCACTCCGTAGGTCTACTCTATTAGTATTCACTTATCAAGTATTTAGACTATAGAAGATATTTATTTTATGATTTTTAAAAAAGGTTTGTCTTTAGGCTCACTGTTGATATTAAAAGCATGTTTTACGTCTCTCCAAGATTAGGTAATTCAATGTTCTATAGAACATATAAATCATTTGGCGGCAATGCATGTGCATGTCATCATTTAGATTATCTAAATTAAACAATTAAAATATGCTCTAAAATAAATGCGCAATAATAACAATAGCCTGCTATCTTTTCTTTTTGACTGCAGCCTAGATTTAAACTGCTGAGTTTGTTTGGCCAGAAAAGAATGACACAATGTACAGCTGGCTTGACAATTAGCATTGTAAAGCGCTATTTTTTTTTTTTTTATATACTTTGCAGCTGTGCTATTTTGAATTAAATTAAATGGAGCCGATGAGTCGATTCCACCAACTCAAAATTGGAGTCGACTCCAAAAAACCTGGAACTGAACACTCCTACCTAAAGGGTATTGCAAAGACGAATTTGAGAAACTGTCCAACAGTAGCTGTCCTAAGCTTATGGCAGTCATGCTCAAAAAGACCTGAGGCTGTAATTTGTAGCAAAGATTGTAAATACTTATGACCATGTTGTTGTTGTTGTTGTTTATAATTATTATAAATTTGCAAAGATTTCAAACAAACTTAAAATTTTTTTTATTTTTTTATAGAATTGTAGAATTGTGAATTTTTTTTATTATAGAATTTTGGAATAAGGCTGTAACAACAAAATGTAACAAAAAAAAGTACTGTGAATAATTTCAGGATGCATGGTAAATTCTGGAAGACACATAAACAACAAACTTTATTAACCTTTAAAGATAAATTGTGCAGAACTATAATTGCCATGAGCAAGCTGAGTTCTTGTTTGTGTGTGTTTTAGCTTGCTCCCAGATATATGATGCAGTCCACATGGTTGGATGAAACCATCAATGCTGTAGTGGCCGGACTCAACACAGCCGTGTATGTCCGAGACTTGACCCCACGCTCTAAACCCCGCCGTAGGAGAAAGACAGGTGATAAAATAAACCACCAATTATACTTTAAGATTTGTTTGTTTTATATTTTAACTTCTCAATGTAAGTTGGGTGTGGTTTTTTTGTTTCTGCCTGAACTGAATGTGATTCTCTTACTAGTTAAAAGAAGAAAAAGCAAAAGTAAATCTTCATCAACCTCAGGTGGGAAGCCAAACAAGGGAACAAAGAGACGGAAACGTAAAGTCAGGAGGTCAAAAGTAAGACGAAAACTGGTGAGTTTTTGCTAGATGTATAACCACAGTTTTGTGTATATTTTTGATGTTTTTGATGTAGCCTGATTTGCTTAAAGTTTGTTGTAATTTTTGGTTGATGAAATCTGATTGCATATATTGCTTTAACTTCTCTATAAAAAAGACATGCAAGTTTGGAATTATAGGATAAAAGTGGTAAGCCAAAATCTTTTTGCCCCATGAGGTGGTGAAGAAGGAAACTAATTCCAGAGGTCGAATTGCACGGAGTCTGGGGATTAAGAAGCCCAAGTCTGGTTCCATCATTCCCTCAGTTTATCGGCCTTCAGAGTACAGTTTAGGAAGTATGCGGGCAGAAATTGGAGCAGCTTCCCTTTCTGTCTACGGAGATCCCTTTGACCTGGACCCTTTCAGTGATAGGTGAAGTTTCACTAAGCTCAAGTTTAATGTTTTTTTTTTTGCTTATATTTGTCAACCTTTTTACACAATAAAATATTTTTGCTTAGGGAGGATGAAATTCAAGTTTCGACACCATCCTCTGTTCTGGATGCTAAACGTCGAGGTCTCTCCCGCTCTGCATTGCGGTCCCATCAGCCTGTGGCCAGACCCATATCTGCCAGCCTCTCCAGGTAACTAGTATTGAAGAGAAAATTACTCTTTAATGCCAAAGTGAAGGAAACTGATTCCTCTTACTTCACGGTGATGAATATTTGCACAATGAACACTGAAAATGTTTTCAATGTTAGTGGATGTTTAACTCCTGGTTTGTGGTGATTTCCAGGCAAAGTGTGATTATCCCACAAGTGGAAGATGTTGCAGAGGAAGCCCCTGTTTCAGACCTCCTGGGGAGTATCCTCAGTGGTCAGAGCTTGCTCCTAATGGACAGTTCTGATGTGGTCATTAACAGAGATGGTTCCCTTAAAGCAACCAAATCTGGTGAGTCATGCATTGGAGGCTTTTATGTAAGTTTACCACTATTGGTTACTTGCCCAGATTAACACTGAGTTTGGTTTTGCAGTATACACTACAGAATATTAAATTGGATACAGTATGACTATTTTGTATACTGTTGGGCGATTATACGAAATTTTCAGATCTCCATATCGTCCCCCTGTGAGATCCTGATACACGATATTATCGCATGGGGGCGCGGCAGTGTTATGTTGACTTATTTGCTTATTTATTTAATCATTTCTAAACTTATTTAATAGCCTTTCAAATTAATTTATTCATCGACTTCCTTTGCATTACGTTTTATCTGAGAAAATAGTTCAAATAAATGCAAATCACTGCACTCATTATATGTAAAAATAAATGAATGAAAGCAAAGGAAATGACATTTATCTACTTTATCTATTGAAGAAACAAGGATGCATTAAGGTCTTGTCAGACGGGAGGCGGAGGACTCGCCACCCGTGGTGGAGGTGTTTTCTCCATGTTTTGTTCAGTTGAGCACAGCTTTAGGTCTGATCATCATCAGTGTGCTCTATTAGACTAAGTAATTTCACGCATTTTATCTGTTATGTTCTGTAAAATAAAATTCAGATTGGTGGCAGAATGTATGATATATGTTTATAGTGAATGTCAAGCAAAAAAACATACTTATCCATTCTTTTTGCTGTACTGAATACTATTAGGTTTAGAGGATTGTGAAACTCTCACTTTCTCTTTACATGTTTGAAACACATTGTGCTTTTAGTGAATGTGGTGCTTAGACACTTGAGATTGAGTGTCAAATACACTGCACATTTATTTTTATGAATACTAATAGTGGGGTCACTGTGCCATTAAAACACTCTCAGTAACTTAGTGTGTTCTATTACAGTTGGCATCATTTTGTCTTTATATACAAATTAGGGTACCATTATCCCTGAATAATGTATATCTTATCTACATTTATTCTTTACAGTGTCCCTTTCCTTGCCAAGGAATCCAACCACAGGTTCAGGAGAAATGGGGAACACACCAAACTCCGAAATAAGTGTGCGTCCCTATGGAGAGGCTGGTCTTTCCTCCAGCCCATTGAGGGAGCCTCCACTAGTACAAAGTTCCCCTTTATCCAGTTCTACACAACAGAATCCCACATCTCCACACGTACATGCTCCACATCTTTCTCGATCTCAAATTTATTCTGTAGGATATCCTCATCTGCAGCCTGGAGCTCCTCACAGACCACCTAACTTAAACCTATCAAGACCTGGAAATGGTCACTTGAGCATCAATGGAGTTAGAAGTGAACCCCTCTCAAGGGTGTCAAATGGCTCTTTTGATTCTTCCCCTGACAAGGATGGTACTGCACGACAACCACCTATAAGAAAGGACCCTCCCAAGCCTGTATGGGTGGATGTTTCTGTATTGCCAAGGATACCAAAAATTAAAAGGGATGGTGGAAGTAAGAGTAGTGGCAGCTGTAGCAGTGCTTTGCCTGTTCCTTCAGGGATGAGTTTAGCAGGAAATTCAGGTAGGAAACAGACTGTTGATAATCGAGGAACAGGTACAAGTCTGCAAAACAGCACATTGGATGTGCAAAAGCAAACAGTAGATAGAACTGGTGCTTCTTCTTCATTTTCTAGTTCTTTCACCTCCACTGCATCATCCCATAATGCCTCTTCAAACTCACGCCCATCATCCTCATCCATCAGTTTCCGTATAAACTCTAGTGGAAACCCATGGCAAGCTCGGCGACTTCTGGCATCAGGGGGGGCTCTGTTTGGAGATGACGAGGAATCAATTAACATAAATAATAAAAGTAAACGGATACTGTTGTCTTTAAAAACAAAGATAAAAGAAGAAAAGTGTGAGGTCTATGACCCCTTTAACCCTACTGGGTCTGATTCCTCTGATAATGAACCAGAAGTTAAGGGTCTTGACGATAGTGCCAAAAATATTGAGTCTCAAATGCCAGTTGGAGTTTGTGAGGATATCTGTAATCGAATCAAAATTGAGCCTGTGGATATGGACCCAGATAGAGAATCAGGATCAGAAATTTGTGTAGAAGTTAAAACTTCCACATGCAAACCATGCCAACAGTCTCCACATCATTCAGATAAAATGAATATTCCTGTTCCCTCAGGAGCTTCTGTAAGATTTACAAAATGTGAGGCTATGCTGGAACCTACTAGTTGTGAAACATTAAGAAGACCATTTCTGAGTACTCAGGAATGCACCAGATCATTATGCACTGACAGAAATGTGAAGTCAGAGCAAAATTTCAAGATTGAGGCTGAACCAACACCCATCAGGCCCCAGTCAAAGTCTCTTGAAGAGTCTCTAGCCAATCTACAACAAACTTCACAATGTAACCTGGTATGTAAAGAGCTTCCTTCAGTCAGTGGTGCTTTGAATGCTCATAACATATCTGTGGACAGGGAAGAAAAACCTCACCAGTCCCAGAGCAAAGATAATAAGCAGTCACCATCAAACTGTCAAAGCTTTCCTTTTAAAGATGGCCACAAAACGAAACACTCAAGATCGAAAGAAAAGAGAAGGTCACACTCAAGGTCAATAGATCGGCGGCGATCACGCTCAAAATCAAAAGAGAGGCAGCGCTCAAGGTCGAAAGAGCGGAAACATCTGCATTCAAGAGAGAAGAGGTGTTCAAGTTCCAGCAGTAAAGAGAGGAGGACAAATGGGAAAAAAGAGATTTGTGAGAGGAGCGACAATAGAGGCAGAGAAAGACAAAGGAAGAGGTCAAAAGAAAGAAGGTATTCCCGATCTCGTTCATTTTCTAGATCTAGATCACGAGAAAGAAAAAGCACATCAAAGTATCAGGGTGACACTAGGTTAAAGAGGCAGAAATCAGAATTAAAATCAACATCTAGAGAACGGAAAAAGCGAGAGGATCAACTAGATATATCTCTATATAGAGAAAAGAGCTACCAAGAATCTACAGAGCCAATGTCCATTGAATTACATGAGACTGCTGTTTGTGCAAACAAGTGTACAGAATCAGTGAAAATGGAGAGCGATGCAAGAGTGTGTGATCGTGAGATTATGTTCATTAAACCATCAATTAAAGAGTTGGAGCCTCGATCTGTGAACATCAAGTCAAAACATGGTGACTGGTCTAGAATATTTAAAGATGGAGAGGATGGCATTTCTCTTGAGATGCTTAAGTCCAGAGAAATTAAACAGGAGGAACTTTGGCCCATTAGTGCTGTCAATGAGTTAAAAGACATCAAAAAGGAGGATGAACTCCATTTCAGTTTGTGTAGAGAGTCAGATGGTGTTAAAGAGATGAAGAAAGAGATTGTGTCTGTAGGTCTCATTAGCCTGGAATCCCCAGATTTCAATAAAAGTAAGTTGAACTGTCCTGATTTAGAAAAGGGCTATGCTGGTTTTCAAGATGAAATAAAAATTCAAGAAATGTTCATTGGGAAAGAAAAGATAAAAACTGAGCCAATATGGCCTGATGAAGATGAATCACCAAGCAGTGACAACCCTCTTGTCATCAGTTTGGATATACACGATATAGATGCTTTGAACTCTGAAAAGGATCCCACTGAATCATATCATTTGCCACCTTTGGAAGAGGATAAGAAGATGTCACCTCTTCAACCATCAGATCTGCCAATAAAGCAAGAACCTGTTATTTCTTCCGATGAAGATATCAGTGTTGATTACTTGATCGATAATTTGGACTTTATTAAGAAAGAAATGGGTGAGACCTTTATGCCTGACTCAGCAGAAACTACTAACCCCAAGTTTTCCATTCCCGAGACTCCAGCAGGGAATACACAGATTGCTGAAACAGCTGTTTTGAAGTCTAAATCTCAGGGAAAGAGAGTTACTTGGAATTTGGAGGAACCAGTAGAACCTCAGTCTGAGAAATTAAGCAGTGAGTACTGCTTTGATTTTACACATATAGTTTTGCTCTCTATTCACATTCAGTATGCATTTTTTGCAAGATTTTGGTGTTTGGGGGTTTGATGTTGACAATGTCCAGATAAGAGGTGTTTTTATTCCTTTTCCTAGAGCGCCAACAATCATCGGGTATTGCACAAAAGCAAGATAAGGGATTAAGCTGGGATTTTCATACTATCCCGGCTGAATTTAACCTCGACTCAGTTGCATGAAAGCAGGCTGAATTAAGCTAAATACTACGGAGATTTATTTTTTGCTAGTGTCCTAGTAATCCTAGTGGTTTATATGTTAGTTTTATTGTCAATGCTACTAGAAATTAATGTGTTTTACAGTCACTCCATACGATTGGCCATTTACATATATTTTCTATATTTTCCAACTATTAGAATTAAAAATATGTATGTTTAATTGTAGTAGCAATAATTTTATATATGTTTATATATGGCCATTTCAGATTTAAATATAAGGGGGAGATAAATATAAGAGCTATAAAATAGATTAATGATTAGGGAAAAATATATATACAGTGCTCAGCATAAATTTCCCCCCACTTTTTAAAATTTATATCCATTTCTCTAATTAATTTAGACAATACTTTTGGTGTTTTTAACAGTTATATCTATTAAAATAAGTGTTTGGTCGCTGAACATCTTTTGGAATAGAAAGATAATAAGTTTTAAAACTTTGAATGTGTTATTGCAAAAGAACATTTTAAAACTACAATATTTCAACTATTATATTTTTTATGTTTCTCTTGAATTTTCCTGTTTAATAAGATTCTATTTAATATATTTCTCTAACATATTAACTTGGGTGTACTCATTTTTGGACTTAATTTTTTTTTTAATTAAGATTTTTGGATCTTAATTTTTTTTATTAAGATCTTTGGATCTTAATTTTTTTTTTTTGTTAGATTAGTTCATCACTTTTGTCTTTGGTACTGATTAATTTAATGTATATGGACAAATATATTACTGTATAGAAAATATTATTGTAAGAGATCTGTGAGGGGTCAACTCATTTATGCTGAGCACTCTACATATATACGTACATGCATACATATGATACATACATACATGTATGTATATAAATATATAGTTAGAAAGAAAAAAAGCCTAAATGAAGCGATAATATAAATGAACAGATGGAGATTAAATAAGCTACATAAAATAAAATAGATGTGCAATATTGGGTATGTGTTTGGAATAATCTTCATGATTAATTTCCTGAGTAGGATGAATGTCCACTGGTCAAATTTAAGGCAAAGTGAACCACAGTTAATTTTTTAATAAGCCTTCTCATCGTTCCATTAAATCTCTGCATGAAAATAAAGGGAGTTCCCAGATCAGTTGGAGTTACCAGATTGGTGGACGGAAGGGGCGTTTTTCAACTCGTTACCTGATTGGCACGCATCTGGTTTTATCCATACTTGCATCACTGATCCTGTGATCGATCCCGTGGTCTGTTAACAAATGCCACGAATGTGCACTTATCCTGGCTATCTACAGCGGGCTTGACATAGCGGCTCGTTCTCATCCTGGATCAGCAAACGTGCAAAGGACTAAACCATGAGTACCTGATTAAACTAGGTCAAGCCAGATTTTTCTGTTATCCTTGCTTTCTTGATTCTTGATTTTGTGCAATACCCCCCCTGGAAAGCTTAGCTTAAACTTAGCTAAACTTTTTTGGAGATTGGCCTTCCAGGAGCAGGATTGAACACCCATGGTGTATTCTTTTTTTAATTTGATTTCTTTTATGTTTAAATGCCAAATCTTGCAACTGTTGAGAAATGAGATATTGAGTCAGTAGAGTTTAATTTATACCTTTAGTCACACCTGGCTCAGAATACATAACATAAAATTATTTATTAAAAAAAAAAATGTTTTCTTGTGTCTTTAATAGAACTTGCTATGTTTAAACTGAAACTTAAGCAAGAAGGATCGCGGAGATCTGCAGCAACCCCACAAATCTCCTATCAGGTAAAGACTTTACCTGTGTCTGTAAGACATAGATCCTAATTTACTTTCACTTGATGCCATTTTGTTTTATTTTTTTGTTCTCTGAGAGCTATTTTGTATGTAGTCTGAGCCTCAGATTTCATGCCAGGCACCGCCCACAGACCTGTGGCTAAATGCCTGATGCATATGGCACACTTTTGTGGAAAGACTTCAGCAGATTTTTAGTCGTCGTCTGATGTAAAAAAAACAAAAACATTGAAATATATATTTTTGAAAAATATATTGTTTAACTATACAGGATTTCTGGCAGTCGAATGTGCAGCAATTTTAACCAGTCCGCCTGGAAAAAAGTTTGATTGGATAAAAAAGCTGTGATGTTTACATTGATGATGACAGTGCTCATTAATAGATGCATATTAAATGCAGAATTCTTAAAACTCTGCGAGACTCGCATCATAGTATTTTTACAGGACGTCCAAGAGTTTTGACTGAGGCTCTTAAATGGAATCTAAAAGAGATTTTTTAACTAGTATGTTGACTGGTTATGGACCGTTTGTCATCAATTTTTAAGTCCAACCACAGAGGTGGTTGGACATTAGTCTTGTGTTCAGTTCTCTAGAACTCTTTGTTGGAATTAAAGAGTTGCAAGATTTCTCAAAATAGATGCGTATTGACATGGTTGTCGGTGAAATGGACATCGCTGTAGATGGTGAGTAATAGCATGGTTAAATTTCTGGGTGTTTTATTAACGTCTTCGGAGACATTCATGAATTACTGCCTGCACAGCCATCTGTTATTGTGAGGATAACTGTGACGAGCAGGTTTGCTTATACTCACATATTCTCGCAGATAAGAGTAAGGCATCGGTCGAAACAGTAATGTTTTTTTTATTACTATTTTTTAATTCTCATAAATTTAACAAAAGCATTTGCTTTTATAGAATAAAGAAAATGTTCACTTTCAGTTATCAAAGTTTGTGGGATCTTTATGTAGAAATGGGTCACCAAAATATGCCAACATGCTTTGATTAAATATCATTTAGAATATCGATGTGTTGTTGTGAACTTTTAAAGACTGTCGTGAATGAACAATGCACTGGTTGCATAATCGGCTGTTGGTTTGCAGACTTTCCACACTGAAACAGGATTGGTTTGTCAACCTGTCAGTCAAATAGTATCATATTATAAATGTTGCGTCATATGTAGTTGCTTTAAATGACCATAGGGTGTCATAATGTCACTTTTGACATTCACGATTTATGTCTTACTCTCACAAGTTGAAACAGTGCTTACGCATTTTCTATTGTACCAACGTGACTGAAAGTAAAAGCAGACATATAAGGCTTCACTTCAGAAGAACTGAAAGTTAAAGTTTCATTTGCATGTGAAATTGCACTCCAAGGAGTGTCCCTGACAGAAACCAGTCAGTCAAGGTTTATGAGGGTCATTATGTCTCTTCAGTTGTTAGTAGAAAATGTAAATAAAACCTTGAAGAGCAATACATATGTGTTTTGTATGTTTATATGTTTCCCTTTTTATTGGGCAGTTTTAATCAACAGTTACGGGTGCTTTGTTGCAAGAATTTCCTGAATCTTTGGGGGTTTTTTTACATTAAAGGATAAAGCTTCATGTCAGGCTTATTCAAAACTCACAGCAACAGTCTCCAGCCTGTCTCCCCAAGGTGAATCCAGCAAACAAAAATCTCGCAGAGAAGTTTTACAGGATCCCGATCAGAAAGAGAAGGTGGTCGGAGTATGTCACTGCACAATTTCATCACATCTGTGATTTAAAATTGATCTCATTCATTGATGATTTCTTTTTTTTCATTTCTGTAGTATATGAAGAAACTTCATATGCAAGAGCGAGCAATAGAGGAGGTCAAGCTTGCCATAAAGCCCTTCTATCAGAAAAGAGAAATCACAAAGGAAGAGTACAAAGAGATTTTGCGTAAAGCTGTTCAGAAGGTAATTGTGTGATATCATATGAATTATTTTGCTGTTGTATTTTTACTTCCTCATACAGACATTATTTCTGTTACTTCACTCTAGAGATCCATTTCCTGAATGAATTGTTATGTTGTTTTTAATGAGTTCATCTTCGTCTTTTTTTATCCCATATTTCAAGGTGTGTCATAGCAAGAGTGGTGAGATCAACCCAGTGAAAGTAGCTAATCTAGTCACAGCCTACGTGGAAAAATATAAACATGCAAGAAAACACAGGAAAGAGGAATCTGGGCAAAGCCGCCATGAAGATGTCACGAATGACTTCCAAACTTCAGTATGAGGCTGAGGGTAACTGCTACAACCTTTTCAAGCCGCATCTTTTGCAATCAGCTGTAGATTTGATCCTTTTTAAATCTGCAGTAAAATAGGAAACTCTTAAGGGCTCAATATCTTGTTATCAGTTAATCTTTTTAAATATTTGTTTTCTTTTGAATGTGAAGATCATTGGAAAGTATCACTGTGTGTCTGTGTGTTGTTTCAATGATATGTAAAGAAACTTTTTGTTGTTTAAAGTCCCAGGAATTTAAAGTTTCTGGACAGGCTCTTGCATCATCAGTGACGCATCAAATATGACACATTTGTGTGTAGATAGTGTATGCATCATATATGCTCAATAATATTAGGCTTGGTAAACACCAAACTTCCATCATGTACAATTAGCAAAAAATATAGTTGTGTATCTGAGCATTATGTTGAAAAATATCAGTTTACTCATATATGCATAACTTTTGGACTGTTCTGTTTCTCAGAAAGCACAAAGCATATTTATTTAAATTAAAATCTTGTTCTCATATCCAGTCTTCATGAGACTTTGGAATCACTGGTAATCTTGTGATTAATTTTCTTTTGAATTTTTTTTTAATGCTCTAATATGGGTAAAAGTTGCTGTAGGCAACACCTCATGGAACGTTTTTGTTATATACAGAGAAATTGTTCTAGTGATTCACATCAAATTAAGCTCCTAGATAAAATGAACCATTTTATGCATCACTACTAAAGTTTCAATGAAACGTGTTTGGAAGTTAACAGATATTGATGGCTGTAAAGTGTCATTCAAAAGTTCACACGTTTTTCTTAACCATTTTTACTAATTGTTGCATTAATTGCTTGAGAAATGTTTCTACATTTTTTTTTTCATTTATCTCATATAACTTTAGTTTCATCTCACAGTGAGGTGGGCAAGAAAAATTGGCCTTTGTCCATGTGGTGAATTGTGGAGTTGATCTATGTTGATATATCCAGATAGTAGATTTTGATCTCTTACCATGAATGAAAGTTATACCGGTCTATGTGATTAGTCATGTAAACTGGCATATCTAAATTGCTGTTTTTGCAAATACATTTGTTAAATTCTTTATTTAATAAAAAAATTATTTCTTTGGATTTATTAATGATTTATTTTATTTTTTATTTTGATTTAATTTGGAGAAATTCTTTATCATAATTCAGTATTAGCTTTCATAGAAAGTCATTGTCGCCTATCCAAATTTTAGGAACAACAAATAATAACTTGACTTCTAGTTGATCATTTGGTATCAGAAGTGGCATATATAAAAGGCAAAGGCCTCTTGATTACGCTTATTTTACCAAAATAAAATGTGATCATGCATTGATTTTTAGTTATTTAATTAGGACAGTAAGGTCTGACTTTGGTTAGACAAAGTCTTGTCATTTGACTGATTTCTGTGAGAATCTTTGGTCCATGCGGGTTCCAATAGGTCTTCTGCGGTATATGTGATTATTGGAATGCAGTTCAACAGATGATTCATCTGATAAATCTATCTTCTACCACTTTTCCAAATGATCAACTAAAAGTCAAGTTATTATTTGTTGCTCTTACAACTGGGATCGATGACAAGATTTTTGTCAGGTAGTGTATTGTAAAAAATATTTGTATAATTTTACTATACCAGTATAACCTGGTATAATTACCTGTTTTAAAATAAATGTAAGAAGGTCGCTGGTTTGAGTCTCAGCTGGATCAGTTGAAATTTCTGTGTGGAGTTTGCATGTTTCCCTGTGGTCATGTGGGTTTCCTCCGGGTGCTCCGGTTTCCTCCACAGTCCAAAGACATGCGCTATAGGTGAATTGAATAAACTAAATTGGCGGTAGTGTCTGTGTGTGTATGGATGTTTCCCAGTACCGGGTTGCAGCTGGAAGGGCATATGCTGGATAAGTTGGCAGTTTATTCTGCTGTGGTGACTGACCCCTGATGAATAAAGGGACTAAGCCGCAGGAAAATGAATGAGAAATATAAAAAAAAAAAAATTCTTAATGTACATGTAGTGTTTTATATTTAAAGTATTAATATTGGTTTATTCAATTTTGGTATATAACTTTTTTATAGTGTTCATCAGCCACTCCATGATATTTATAAACCAGGCAACAGACAAAATGAAATTAAGCTCTTTGGGAAAAGTGTGAAAGTTTCTTCAACAGAAGATATTAAAAGGGAGGCTCTGGCCTTCATTAGAAAATGTTAAGAAGTTGATAAAGTTTCTGGTAATAAAAAAAAAAAAAAAAAAACAGTTTCATTGAGATTAAATGCCAGAAACATAAATTTCTACAACACAAAATGATCACTTCAGAATACCCCATGGAAATTACCTATGGATGTTTCTCTATTTCCGTTGACCTAACAGTAACCAAATGAAATTGCTGTATTTATTTGAAAAGGCTTTGTGACAGGTACAGATCGTTTATTCTACTGAAGGCAGACCCAGAGAATTGATAAGGTCATATAAGCTATTGTGAGAGATTTGCAGGCTAACATTATCATTTCGAAGAGATGATGCTCCCTCCATTTGAGCTCTTTCATGAAGTTCACGGCATATCAGAGGGACAACCTGCAGAGATCAGAAATATACATTGTATTATTCAAGACAATTAAAAAGTAAAATTAAAATATGCCTTTGTTTGAGATATGTACTTTGACAGTAATAAGTTTTTTCTCCAGTGGTTTTCCATCAGGAAGTTTCTCTCCAAAGCACAGGTAGATGGTATAATCTGGAGACCCTCCTCTGTTTTCTTTAAAATCCAGTAGATCTATGGGGTGAAAGGGGTGGGGGTTGTGGGGTATTTAAATCTGAATTTCAATAAGAACTAAAGCCCTGTAATACAACTGAGGTTGTTCTGGTCTGTTTTCAACTCAACATGAAATGACAGATGTATTTGTAAAACTCAGTTATAACAGTGCAAAAAAACAAACAAACAAGTCCATCATTTTGAAAACTGTGATTAACCACTTGCATGAAGTAGTGCAGGAGGCTTTAAAAGCATAAATCCACAATATTTTATTTGCCTTAGTCACACCATTAGAAAGAAATGCTAGACATGTTTAATACGGTTTCCGCTTAATTAAATTTGCGACTTAAATTTTTAAATGTTATTCACTGAGATATACACTCGCCGGCCACTTTATTAGGTACACCTGTCCAACTGCTCGTTAACGCAAATTTCTAATCAGCCAATCACATGGCAGCAACTCAATGCATTAAGGCATGTAGACATGGTCAAGATGATCTGCTGCAGTTCAAACCGAGCATCAGAATGGGGAAGAAAGGTGATTTAAGTGACTTTGAACGTGGCATGGTTGTTGGTGCAAGACGGGCTGGTCTGAGTATTTCAGAAAATGCTGATCTTCTGGGATTTTCACACACAAACATCTCTAGGGATTACAGAGAACGGTCCAAAAAAGAGAAAATATCCAGTAAACGGCAGTTCTGTGGGCGCAAATGCCTTGTTGATGTCAGAGGAGAATAGCCAGACTGGTTCGAGCTGATAGAAAGGCAACAGTAACTCAAATAACCACTCGTTACAACCGAGGTATGCAGAAGAGCATCTCTGAACACACAACATGTCGAACCTTAAGGCGGATGGGCTACAGCAGCAGAAGACCACACTGGGTGCCACTCCTGTCAGCTAAGAACAGGAAACTGAGGCTGCAATTCGCACAGGCTCACCAAAATTGGACAATAGAAGATTGGAAAAACGTTGGCTGGTCTGATGAGTCTCGATTTCTGCTGCAACATTCGGATGGTAGGGTGAGACTTTGGCATCAACATCATGAAAGCATGGATCCATCCTGCCTTGTATCAATACTTCAGGCTGGTGGAGGTGGTGTAATGGTGTGGGGGATATTTTCTTGGCACACTTTGGGCCCATTAGTACCAACTGAGCATCGTGTCAATGCCACAACCTACCTATTGTATTGTTGCTGATCATGTCCATCCCTTCATGACCATATTGTACCCATCTTCTGATGGCTACTTCCATCAGGATAATGCGCCATGTCATAAAGCGCCAATCATCTCAGACTGGTTTCTTGAACATGAATTCACTGTACTCAAATGGCCTCCACAGTCACCAGATCTCAATCCAATAGAGCACCTTTGGGATGTGGTGGAACAGGAGATTCACATCATTGATGTGCAGCTGACAAATCTGCAGCAACTGTGGGATGCTATTATGTCAATGTGGATCAAAATCTCTGAGGAATATTTCCAGTACCTTGTTGAATCTATGCCACAAAGGATTAAGGTAGTTCTAAAGGCAAAACCCGGTACTAGTAAGGTGTACCTAATAAAGTAGACAGTGAGTGTAAATTTGCTCTGTATATTTCCTCTACAAGTTGTATTTTTCATAAATATGCTGCGAAATTAGTGTTAATAAGTTGACTTGATAAATTATTATTTGACTGGTCACTCAGCACTGTTAATGGTGCTAATGGGATCAAAATAAAAGATAATAATAACTGTAAAAATGTTTAAGGCAATTCTGCTATTTGTAAAAAAATTAAGTAATAAAAGTTGAAAAGGCAAGAGATTTTTTTTCTTGTCCGTCTGTCATGTATAAATTGTTTAATGATGTTATATTTCAAAAACTAAATGATTCTTTTTTTTTATTTTTTATTGGGTAACAGCTCTGCAAATTGTTGATAAAAAAGTTGATAATATTACGGTAACTGGATAATACATAAACATATACCTCTGATGTACTTGTCAAAACTGAGCAGTTGTTCCTTGGAGTTCTGATGCAGTTTCCTAGGCTCAGAGTTTTGGATCTCAGATTGGTCACTGGTGCTGACAAAGACTTTACACTTGTCCTGACGAAAGCCATAGATGCCGTACTGGTTTACTTCCAACTGGAGACCTCTCTGAATACTGTCTAAAATGCGTTTAGTGTACTGTATCTGTTTGAGATCAATCAGACCCTCTGTGGTGGGGAAGCGTATTGGCTCTCCTCTCAGCTCAGATGGATCACACTGGTAGTAAAAGTTAATGAATGATGAGCACAGACGTGTTTTCAAAACTTCTGTTCTTCTGTAGTTGATTGAGATCTCTAGGTCACAGAGGTTCCATTGGTGCACTAGAAGTAAACATATATATCACAATTTAGAGATGCAGTATTCTCTTTGTAATATTCTAGGTATGGACAACATCATTGTCTTGTATACAACCAACACATTTTGCCGCTGCATGCATGCATTTTAGTGAATTAGTGGCAAATTCATATGAATTGTAATTAAACATTTTTGCCACACTCAAGATAAGGTTTAGGACTGGGTTTTGTTTTGTGCCCCTTTTTTCCATGCAAATTCATATAAAATGGTATACATTTTAATGAAGGTTTCATCAGGTTTTGAGATCTGCAACAGCTTTTTTTGTTACCTGTAGTGTGTGATTGCTGGTCTGGGGTAGGTGTGTTATTCTGCATGCATGGACCGTCTGAATAGGTGGTCTCGAAGTAGTTGCTTGAAGTGGTTTGAATGTTTGGTTGAGAACAGGTCTCCCATGACTGGTATTCTGCATGTGAATATAAAGGGTATTTTGAAAATTTACCAAAGCAAGAGCCACTGCAAAAAATTTTTAGCTTCTGTTGGTCAATGTATTAGTGAAATATGTTCAGTGAGAACTTGAACATAAGCAAAATCTACGTAATCTCATTAGCTATACAGTGCTCAGCATATATAAGTACACCCCTCACAAATCTCCCATTTAAATTCATATTTTCTATAGGAAGATTTACAATATTATATTTGTGCATATATATTAGATTAGTCAGTAACGAAGCCAAATCTGGAGCTAATCTAACAAAATAGTTTACAACAGTCCAAAAATTAGTAGCTCAAATTTATTTGTTAGTGAAAAATAAAATAATAAAAAAAGAGCAAAAATCAAGAGAAACAAAAAATATATAAAATGTTGTTGAAATTTTGTTGTTTGTAAAAAAGATATATATATATTTTGCTTGAATTTAAATGTATTATCTTTCTATTTATATTTTAATAAATATATCTGTTTAATAAATCTGTTTTGTTCAAATGCACCAAAATATATTACCTATATTCACTGAGAAATGAATAAAAATATTCATTTTCAAAATGGGGTGTATTCATTTATGCTGAGCACTGTAAATATAGTCAAAGTAGTGTTAGTGAATGTTCTTACCTGCATGCAGATTAAGATCCATCGTCTCCACCAGGTTGAGCAATTCCT
This sequence comes from Danio jaintianensis, assembly GCA_903798115.1. Classification (NCBI taxonomy): domain Eukaryota; kingdom Metazoa; phylum Chordata; class Actinopteri; order Cypriniformes; family Danionidae; genus Danio; species Danio jaintianensis. The sequence goes on along the minus strand of CAIGQV010017043.1, from coordinate 461,247 downwards.
GCTGTATAAGGAAGAATATAACATTTATTATATAGTGGTTATGCACATCAGAAAAAAGGACTTTGTTGAAAACTCTTTATTGAAAATACCAATACCATTTAAAATGTCTTAAAATACATTTAAAAATGTATTGGTTATAGTGGCAAAGCCGAATTTCCATCAGGGATTACGGTGTCACGTGACACCGATTTAGTGCTTTATTGTGAACAAATTATTAATGGTACTCAATAATTAGTAATGATTGTTATTATGAATGTTCAAATGTAAATCGTGACATACTAAATTATTAGACATTTGTGACTGGTAGTGGGGCGACGCGGTGGCGCAGTGGGTAGCACGTTCGCCTCACAGCAAGAAGGTCGCTGGTTCGAGCCTCGGCTGGGTCAGTTGGCATTTCTGTGTGGAGTTTGCATGTTCTCCCCGTGTTCGCGTGGGTTTCCTCCGGGTGCTCCGGTTTCCCCCACAAGTCCAAAGACATGCGGTATAGGTGAATTGGGTAAGCTAAAATTGTCCGTAGTGTGTGAATGAGTCTGTATGAATGTTTCCCAGTGATGGGTTGCAGCTGGAAGGGCATCCGCTGCGTAAAACATATGCTGGATAAGTTGGCGGTTCATCCCGCTGTGGCGACCCCGGATTAATAAAGGGACTAAGCCGAAAAGAAAATGAATGAATGAATGAATGTGACTGGTAGTGCAATAATTTGACTGTTTGGCTGTGATTTGATTTCATTCAAATATTTGTATCTAATGATCTATTATTTAAACATTTTTATTTTGTTTGTCGTGTCTACAGTCAATCATAAATCTGGACCTAACCTCCATGTCTTGAGACATGTAATTAGATGCATTGTAGACCTCAGCAATGAATGGTAGCTGATGTTGAACTGTCTCTGCACTCTGGCTCTCTTGATGATCTGAAGGATAAGATTGGCCAGGGCTTTATAATTCACCAGTTTTTAATTGAAAAATTTCAATGATCATTTTTTGCAATTAACTCACTTTGAGGACGAATAATGCGATATATTTTGTGTTGGTCATCTGGATCTTTGGAGTGATCCTCTATCATCTCAAAGTTTTTTAGACTGTGAAGTGCACAGCGGAAGTTTGTTTTCCATTTCGCTTTGTTGTTAGGGTGCTCGTTGATCTTCCCGCTGACTACAGCCCATTCCTGTAACAGAAGATTCAACATAAAGCCTTACATATATTTTACATTGGTATATAAATAATTCATTTCTTCATGTCATATTTAAATGATTTTCATAACTTTTAGTGTAAGAAAGCAAAACGATGACAGGGTATTTACATAATGTTGTTGTTTTTTTTAATCCCACCCTATGAAGATCTTCATAGTCCAGCTATGCTTGCTGAAGTAAAATGTTATAAAAGGTGATTGTCATGCATAGAGGAAGTTACCTTGAATATTTTAACATCCACATCACCAAGGTCTCTTCGAGCATTGTGTTTCCAAGGGATCCGAAATATGTCATAGCCTATCATGCTCAAACCCTCGTACTGCCCACTTTCCACCTGCTCTATGAGCCATGGTCCAAACTGAGGTTTGGCATTTGTGCTGCTTGAAAATAAATGCAATCATATTTTACACAAGTGTTAGCTGAATGCAATAAAAGTATGTTTAATCTAAATTGTACATTCATGGGATTTCTAATGTGTGCTATTTAAAAAACTTTTTTTTTTATGAAATACTAGTACAATAGTACTGAGATGGTTCAGCCAAAGCTGGAAATTCATGTCATCTACTCAACTACATGTCGTTTAAAACCTGTATTTCTCAGAACATTCAATATATATATATTGGTACACCAACTTTATTGGAACTACAGTAAATTCTGTAAATAAATGTATCTAAATACCAATTCAGACAAAATATTCATGGTCATTGTAACCTAAAGCTTTGTGTGGAAAACATCAAATATTGAATAAAATCGCTTTGTGACAAATGACTTAAATGTTCTAAATATGCAGTTAATTTGCGATAAATTAATCGCCACACTGTAATTATTAGTTAACCATTGTAATCGATTATAAATGCGCTCTCTCTCTTTATATATATATATATATATACACACACACACACACACACACATATACATACACACACTCACACTCGCGTCAGTTTCAAATGCTTTTTTCATCCAGCACCTTATGCAAGCCAAAACGCTTCTTCGTGTAGGGTTTAATAGCATACAATTATTTCATCATCTTACCTCTGCATCGCTGCGATGATTATGTAGGTCCTGAAGCAGTTTCACTACCACGTACTTTCCAGCACTTTAACGCCTCTCTTCTTTTTTATACACTGTAAAGCGTCACAAAACCACACGCCTTATAGGAGGAGTCTCATTAATTATAGTAAAGTTCAATGAATCGAAACCAAGTTGCTGTTGAAACTGAAAGTGAGTTGCACTATTTCTTTTGATCCTTGCATCATCATATCCAGTTTAAGGCGAGGGTTGCTGATCAATATTTTTTTCCTTTTATACAGGGTTTTCAACCACTTTTACTTATTTTCATCATAAATGAATTTGTTCTCAATGGTTTATTTCACATTTTATTTTAAAACAATTAAACAGAAGAAAGCTATAAAAAAATAAAATAAAAATCACAGTCCTGTTGCTGAAATTTCCATACCTCAATAAACTTCTGCTCAGCTAATGCAATGGTTTCAAAATCACATTTTTACTTGGCCTTTTTGGAATATCGCATGAAAGACACTAACTGTTGTGTACATAACAGAGTTACTAAAGATCCTGAGTTCATACAGATGTAACCAGATGATGGTTGAGAGGGGGAATTTATAAAAATGAGGCACACAGGTGTAGAAAAACACCTGGACTCTTTAAGAAACTCCAGGTGACGTCATCACATGTATGTGTACGCGAGCGTGCGCGCTCCCGCGAAAATGAGGAAGTAGTACTGGCTGCATTCGAGATTTCTCACCACACCGGACATAGATATCTATGCACTCCGGAGACCTCCAAGTGGGAGGGGCTTACGCCGCAAGTAGGTTGGGTTACCTCCAAGAGGGAAAGACTTCCGCAGCAAGTAAAGCCTAGTTCACACTACATGACTTTAAACATCGGCAGATCGCTGTGCCGTTCACACTACGTGACTTGATTTTGTGTCTTTAAATCGTTGTGGTGTTCACACTATGCGACACTACGTAAATTATCCACAAGAGGGGGGTCACACACTACATTATCTGACAACAACTCATTCCCCCAGCAGCTCAGTAAAGCTACCAAACCACAGCCAATGAAATGTTGAGGGAGGATCCGGCAGAAAAAGCTGAACAGTATTGGCTGCTTGTGTGCTGATGACATCACTGACAGCGTTTCAAACTTTCCAGGAAATCCGCCATCAGCGGATCAATCGCTTATCTGCAAGGTTCAAGATGTGGCTTTAACACTAGAACTACCGAGGCAGTCAGAGAGTTTTTATTTTTTGTAATTTAATAACTCATTGAAATAAAACTGACATATCTATAATACCCTGACGTCTCCTAAATATCCATGTATTTCTTTCTAACATTGTCTTTTTTTTTTAAATTACAAAACAGAAAAGAACTGAGCTTTTCCACCTTTAAGTACCATAGTGGTCAAAATGACTGCATGCCTGTCTGCTACTTTTCGCCGTGACTTTAAATACGCTTGCCTTTTTTTTTTTGCCTAGCAACCTCCTGCTAACATAAACATAACTTTCTGATAGCAAAAACATAAATTTACTTCAGATATATATTTCAAAACAGCATATTCTGTGCCGCGAAATAGCTCCTGTTTGAAAGACTATAGAATACACTTAAAGGGACTTTGCTAATAGTTATAGAATTCTAGTTCCACTGTTAATATAGCCTACTCTCGTGTCCGTGTTAACGCAGAATGAAGCGAGTGCATGATGCCCATTCTGGCCAATCACAGACGTTTCTGTTGAGCTCCTGAGCACACGGCCATTCAGCTCATGCTGATATGCTCTCTCATTGGCTGCAGCTCGTCACTACATCTGACCGCACGTGGGGTCGAGTCGGCCGACTGCTCTGGAATATTCAGCATGCTAGATATTGGATTTCCGTCTGCGAGGTGTCGACGACGCGTCAGCGAGCGTCTTTGATGCGTCGTTCAGTAGTTCACACATAAAGACTGCCGAGTGTCGAGGACCTACAGATTTTCCCCCGATCTCAGCCCGATCTGTCGGCGAGGTCGTTAACTTCCAAATCGGGCACAAATCGGGCTTAAAATCCTGTAGTGTGAACTAGGCTTAAGTTATGCTCCAAAGGGGCGGGGCTTATGCAGAAATACACAAGTACTTAAGGCAAAAGCGACACAAATGTAATACGAACATTAAATGTCGTAAGAATAAATAATGCATACATATATACATACATACATATCATACATACATATATATATATATATATATATACACCCACACATACATACACACACACATTTATATATATATATATTCACCGCCCACATTATTAGGATCCACCTGTCAACCTGTCCAAGTGCTCGTAAGCGCAAATTCTCTGAGGAATATTTCCAGTACCTTGTTGAATCTATGCCACACATGGTTAAGGCAGTTCTGAAGGCAAACGGGGGTCCAACCCGGTACTAGTAAGGTGTACCCAATAAAGTGGCCGGTGAGTGTATATAGTTCATTACATGTTTGTATCGTCCATCCCTACTACATTTACACAACATTTAAAAAGAAAACGTGCTAAAAATAATAAAATAAAGTCTCAACTTACAGCCGTCATCCAATGGTCTGGTTTCCAGGATGGAAGCAAAATATTATCTTTGTTGCAAATGTCCACCTTTACATTATGAACAATTTAGTATTCAGCCACACACATCAAAAACATTTAGCAGAAGACAGAATATGTAAATATATATGTATATATATATATATATATATATATATATATATATATATAAAAAAATTGGTGGAAAATGATCCATAGGGTCCTCAGAGAGAGGTGGTAACCAGATCACTGAAATGTAACTACTGACCATCCAAATGTTAATATTCTGATGTGTGTGAATGAGTGTGTATGAATGTTTCCCAGTGATGGGTTGCAGCTGGAAGGGCATCCACTGCGTAAAACATGTGCTGGATAAGTTGGCGGTTCATCCCGCTGTGGCGACCCCAGATTAATAAAGGGACTAAGCCGAAAAGAAAATGAATGAATGAATGAATAGAAGTTGTTGTTGTTTTTTTCCTCATATTGACAAAAGAGAGCTTAATATTGTTGATATGTAGTGCATGGCTGCGGTGATAAGCAAGGGACTTGATCAAAATTATTAATCAATTAATATGAGTTTTGTTTTTTTTGATCCAAAACCGATATCAGAGAGTATAAACATACCGATATTGATATATGTGATAATATTCTTTATGTGCATGTTATAGTACAATACCACTCAAAAGGACATTTTATTATTAGTGTACAAACTCTGGATAATTACTACAGTTGTGGCCAAAAGTTCTGAGAATGACACAATTATTAGTTTTCACAAAGTTTGCTGCTAAACTGCTTTTAGATCTTTGTTATAGTTGTTTCTGTGATGTACTGAAATATAATTACAAGCACTTCATACGTTTCAAAGGCTTTTATCGACAATTACATGACATTTATGCAAAGAGTCAGCAACCTGTCGTTTAAAGGCCAGATTTCAAGCATCTGTAAAACTGCATTTTTTCATCTTAAAAATGTTGCCAAACTTCGACATATGCTATCAATGTCGGATGCGGAAAAGCTTATTCATGCTTTCATGACCTCTCGGTTAGTAATGCGTTACTAGGTGGTTGCCCTATCGGTCTAATTAACAAACTTCAGCTGGTTCAAAATGCAGCTGCTAGAGTGCTTTCTAGAACAAAGAAATATGATCATATTACTCCAGTTCTTTCATCATTGCATTGGCTCCCTATTAAATATCGTATAAATTGTAACATTTTTTTGACTACCTACAAAGTCCTGAACGGCTTAGCTCCCCAGTATTTGAGGGAGCTCCTGGTGTATTATAGCCCCTCACGTCCATTACGCTCAATTAATTCTGGACAATTGATTATTCCTAGAATATCAAAATCAACTGTAGGCTGTAGATCTTTCTCATATCTGGCATCTAAACTCTGGAACAGCCTTCCTAGCACAGTTCGGGAAGCAGACACACTCTGTCAGTTTAAAACTAGATTAAAGACATCTCTTTGCATTAGCATACACATAAAACACAAATGCTTTTGAAATACAAATCCTCTAAAGGATCCTGTTACAGCTCCGGTTGCCCTAAATAATGCAGACTAATTGTTAGTCTGCATTATTTAGGGCAACCGGAGCTGTAACACTTCCCAAAAGACATTATAATTTGAACGGCATCTGCGCTTATGTTAGTCTTTTTTATTATTCCCGAGGTTTCCATAATCTTGGACCAGGCCGTATTCTGAGCAGCTACTGTGGTGGTCATGGAGGAGTGGAGAGCATGAGACTGATCCCTGTAAGTCTGTCACCCCAGTGACAGACGAGTCTTTGCATTCATCCTGAAGGGCCAGCCTGTACACCAGCCGGTGACCTCTCCCACCTGCAGCTTCTCCAGCCTCCGGCGCCTAGACTGCAGCTCTGCACAAGACGTTTGGCCATAGGAGAAATGGTTGTGCCCAACTGAGCCTGGTTTCTCTCTAGGTTTTTTTTTCCTTCACTTTTGCCAATTGGTGAAGTTTGTTCCTTGCCGCTGTCGCCACTGGCTTGCATGGTTCGGGACTTGTGGAGCTGCGCATCGATGGATTTGCTCTTCATTGTTTGGACTATCAGCAGTGAAAATTAAACCACACTGAACTGAACTAAACTGAACTTAAACTCTGAAAACTGGACTGACACTGTTTCAATTTACTATAATCTTCTATGTTAAGCTGCTTTGACACAATCTACATTATAAAACCTCTATAGAAATAAAGATGAATTGAATCGGCGTGACCCACGGCGCATGCAATGCGCGTAGCCGTGCATTTATATTTCTGCGGGCTTTTTGTGTTGCTCTGCAATAACACTTCCGAAACGCTAGCTGGCAGTTGGTGTTTATGTTCCTCTGTGTCGAGTTTCTTCGCTGGTGTTTTGTTTTTTCTAAACGCTACCTTAATGTGCAAGTGGCTCGAACTCGCTCATTTTGAGGCGGGGACCGGCAGACGTGCAACAACATTAATCATGAGGTAAACACAAAACAATAGTTTCCATCTGTAGCTCCTTCACGGGACTCCACACTTGTAAACACTCGCTCCATCTGGCTCACGTGGCTCTCACCTCCGCCCACACTCGACAGCGCTACCAAGCCGACCAATCACAGAGCTTGCGCTACGCGTCGTTGCGATGTGTAGTTACATTTTTTGAGAGGTGCGCGTCAGCGTCGCCGACGGCCACGGCGAGGGGTATGCGGCCACGCGTAGAGAGCATATGCCAGAGCATACGCGTGCGTTTGACGCAGAAGTATAAATCTATGGAAAGCCAAATGGCTTAAATTGCGCCTATTACCAAATGCGTGTCATCCTCAAAACGCCGGTATTTTCGGCGTTTAAGACGAAAAGACGGCGAAAGTTACGCCGTTTTGCAGTGCAAAAACGGCGTTTTTTTGATCCATATTTCGCCGTTATTTTCGGCGTTCTAGTGAACTCATTGCTCAAATGTGTTGCCCTTATCGAAAGTAAATTTCAAAATAGCCATCACTTACAAGCGAATTCAATGCATAGGCTATTAATCGCATCGCCCTGACGAGTGAAAAAATATATACAACATTAAAATTTCGCAAGACTGGTTTGGAAAACCAGTTCCTCCCAGTTTTGCCATGCCATCCATGTCAAACAATCCAGCAACACCCGCAGGCAGCACCTCACAACGTCGCACGTAAGAAGAAAAACCACAATCAGTATGTAAACTGAAATAGGCCTACACTTTCAAAATGCTATACAGCTGATTTTATTTATTACGAGTCTACGAGAGAGCAAATAAGCCCGTCGGCTACACTAATAATAATAATAATAATAATAATAATGATATTTGTAATAGCCTAATAATAATAACAACAAAAACCTACAGAGACCCTGACTATAACAATGCACCATAAAGAAAACATAATGTATCAGTTTATACAGTAGCTTGAATTATTAAATATTAAAATACAACATTGACCCTGGCGCTCAACATATCTGCCCACAGTTTAATACTCAGTTTGAATATACTTTTTTTTTTTCAAGGTGTTAACTCATTTTTCCCCAGGTTTTTATTATAATGGTCATTATTAATTTTAATAGAACAAGAATCCAGGCACTAAACTGCATTTTAAAGTCAATGAAACTGCTTAAATTATCTCAAACAAAGTTTTATTATATTGTAAACTCTAATTTGTGGCCCTTCGCCTTTTTATGGTGTATATAATAAACAGAAAAAAAAAAAAATATATATATATATATAAATCCGTTTTTTAATTTTTTTACGGATATGGATGCAACGATTACGACTGATACGAACCATACACGGCCTATATTATTATGGACTGATAAAGATTTGTGAGAAGCCTGTAGTTTTTTACCCTAATATGTTATTATGGTTCTCTCTTAAATGTGTAGGCCTATGATATATTAAGTTTTTTTTTTTTTTTTGCCTTTTACAAACATATAGCCTAATATAGACCAAACTCAATTCCACTAAACTCTCACAGACAGAGAAATGTCCATTAAACAATGAATCAAATACTAACTTAAGCATAAATTAATCTATAATGATAGGGCCTAAAAGCCTATTGATAAAATAAAACGAATGATAATTCTACCTGCTTTAATAAGCATCGCCAGTTAATCAGTCAGTTGTCAGCTACATTATAAAAGTAAAAAAAAATCCAAACGCAAAGAAATTACCAGGTTTGGATCTTGGATTCGAACCCCTGTCACTAAAGCAATATAGTGCACGTGCTTATGCACATTGTCCACTCACTTACCGAGGAATACAGCATGATAGGGTAATCCATCATATTCCACGTTATGTATTTGCATATATGATAAAGGAAAAATGTGGATAATATGCACGAGCAGAACTATGGCATACATAACACACCTCGCAACAATGTCATACATAACACACCTTGTAACAATGTTTGAATAAGAGGACCCTGAACGTGGATCGTCATTCAGATCGACACTCTACTACACAGGTCTTTTTAGCTACTTCATGGGCTGAACTGTGAAGTAATTGGAGGGGCTGATTATAATATTATACAAAACGCATTTTTTTTTACGCCGTCTTTGACATACAAAAACGCCGAAAATAATGGCAAAATATGGAAAGCAAACGGCGTAAAAAACGGCGTTCTTGGCTGGATAAAAAAAACGCTGTTTTTGCACTGCAAAACGCCGTAATTGCGGATTGCGGTTTTGAGGATGACACGCGTTTGGTAATAGGCGCAATTTGAGCCATTTAACTTTCCATATAAATCAGCCTTAAGTCACATTTTTTAGAGGTCGGTGTCAGCCATGGCAAGGGCTATCCAAGCGCGTGAAGGCTGCGCCGGAGCGTACGCTTGCGCTTGACGCAGAAGTATAAATCAGCCTTAATGCATTACAAGTAACAGTATTTACACAATAATATTACTTTTCTAAGTAACGAGTAAAGTAACGCATCACTTTACAAAAATAATTAGTGACAGAAACAGAACAGAAAGAAACCAAGGTTGCAGAGCCTTACATTTTTGCGATAGAAGTATCATTATTCTGAACACATGGAAGACAAGGAAAAGGGAATGAAGTACAAAAGTAGCAAGCACATTGCTTTAAACTTTCATTAATCTGCATATACGGCATGCATACCTCTGAGCTCAGGAAGTTCTCAGAAGATAACATTATCCTAAATGATTATTTTTTTATGTGTTTTTTTTAAGGTAAATGAAGGCTATACAGTTTGATGTTAATTGCCGAGCGCCTCAATTTAAAAAAGAAGATCAAACCCTGCAAGTTCTGAAAGACTCAAAAAAAGGTAGCGCAAAAGTAATGTAACACATTACTTACAATAAAAAGTAACTTAGCAACGCAACTAGTTACTTTTTTGGGGAGTTACTCAATATTGTAATGCATTACTTTTTAAAATAACTTTCCCCAACACTGGTAATTTTGAGTCTACTTTTAAAAGTCTATCTCCTCCTAAACCTTTTAAGCTATATCCTTCAAGCTCAGGTTAGAGCTCCTAACTGGTCTGACTCGGGTTGCTATATCTTTTCTAACTGATCCGACTTTTGATTTTCTGAAAACTGTCCTGGAAATTTCAGAAAAGTCCCATTGACTTAACATTGAACTTTGTGACCTCATAAGTTTGCATCAGACTTTCACACTGACTTAAAGCTGACATACTACTGACATGCTAATCAGGCTAGAAACATGGTAACAACATACTAGTGACATGCTAGTCATGCTAGCAGCAGGCTAGTTCATGCTAACAGCATGCTAGCAACACTGTTTCTCAATTCCAAGAACGCATAGAATGGACTCTTGTGGAGACAGGTCTTGCCAAGTTACCTCGGAAGAACGAACTCAGGAGACCACGAGAACACAGAATGCGTCCTGTGAGAAATGAGATGCTGCGTTCTCTTTGAATCACATGAGTCACATGACCTTTTGTTTAAACATGGTCACATGACCACACATTTTTTATGGAAATTTCAATAATATGATGATATTAATCAAATCATGTTAACAGAGCAATTACATACAATAGGCGAGAGTAAAACAGTCAGCAACTACCTTCTTTTCTGTCATCCACTTCTGCACTTTTTTCCAAATGGAATGGAAAAAACTGCAAGAAAAAAATGTGTTCTATGTAGTCAAACTAAAAATGTTTATGTTTGTATATGACATGGTAAAATTTAAAAATGAAATTTTACATGTAGAAATTTATTAGAAGGATCATCATTTAATATTTTAAATCGTAATTATTTTGCTTTGGGGAGAATCAGAAAGTGGAGATATGCTGTTCTGAAATATTTTTTCAGTTTTCCAGGATGACAAAATGGGAGGGTGGTGTAGGGGAAAATAAAGTTTTAACCCAAAGATGACCAGTCTGTCAGATGAAGAAGAGCCGTGGTCAGAGATTCAATTAAAAAAGAAAGTTTACTGAAGATAGTTTGCAGTTTCATCAGCAGAAGCCAACTTCAACACTCGCAATGAGTTTGTAGGCCGCTCTGCTTACAATCTCAAAACATCAACAATTATACTCTCACATAATGTCATTAACTGCATCATACATATAGGTGTTTAAACCTGATTGGTTAAAAAACAGATAGACTAAGAAAATTTCCATGTGTGTGTGCATGCGTACAATTATGAATGATATCTCAATATCAGGTGGCGCAGTGGGTAGCGCTGTCGCCTCACAGCAAGAAGGTCGCTGGTTCGAGCCTCTGCTGGGTCAGTTGGCATTTCTGTGTGGAGTTTGCATGTTCTCCCCGTGTTCGCATAGGTTTCCTTCGGGTGCTCCAGTTTCCCCCACAAGTCCAAAGACATGCGCTATAGGTGAATTGGGTAAGCTAAATTGTCCGTAGTGTATGTGTGTATGGGTGTTTCCCAGTGATGGGTTGCGGCTGGAAGGGCGTCCGCTGCGTAAAACATATGCGACCCCTGATTAATAAAGGGACTAAGCCGAAAAGAAAATAATTGAATCTCAATATCTCAAGCATGCAAACGTCAGACAGCCACTAGGCTGTTTAGAGCTGACCCCAGACCTGTGAAATGATCCAAAAAGGAATAGAACACAAACACTCAAAGTACAATCTGTTTAGCCGTCTTATCAAAACTGGTTAAAAACCAGTACAATCTACATTCAAACTGGCAGCTTACATACAAAGGAATAAACTTTAAAAGATTTAATACATAAAATGGCAAATAACTCTAATTCTTCAAGAGTCCAGATCCACTCAAGTCTCCATGACCTCTGACCTGGCTGGGTAGATCCTGAGGAAACAAATCATTTGGCATACAGAAAAGCAATCACACACATATTATTCAAGTTTACTCTGAAGTGGGATGACACTAAGGTCATCATATAACACAGGCTCTTAGACATTCAACTTTATTAATAACCATAAAGACATAAGAAAAGAAATGTGTTACTCCATCCTGGAGTGGACATCCATCAGAAAATCCATGCCATCAGTGGAGCGAGATGGGTGTGCAATACGGGAGACTCTGCAAAAAACTGTAGTGTTGGCAGGTATGATGTAGCTTTATTAGTGTTCTATATGAACATGTTTTGCATTATTTTCTCCAGGTTTTTGATTTTCTTTAATTAAAATTGTATTTGAATATGCGACAACTATGTTGTATGTTGTAAGCACCCTTCACTGTAAAATTTGCATAGGAAGAGAACATTTGGCATTCTAACTCAAAACCTTCAACAGATCAGTTTATTTTCATAAACACATTTATTATGTTTAAAAGTAGAAAACCATTTGATATGCCCCCCCCCCCCCCCCCCCCTCCACGTCATATAACTTCATGAATATGAAAACATAAAGAACTAATATATATAGTGCTGAAACAAAGAATAAAATGAACAAAGTTGTGGTGATGTCTATAAGAAAACGAGTATTTTCAGTAAATCTCACTAAGGAGTTTTGTAAACAAATGACTGGAATAGTCAAACAGGTTAGTAATAAGTAAAGCTACTGAGGCTGTTTGTGGAGTTTTTTTTAATGAGTTTTCAGTTGAGTTTATCTAAGGCCATGTCCACACGTACACAGGTATTTTTGTAAACAAAAACTTTTTCTCCATTTTCTAAAATACATGGCGCTTTGGAAAATCTTCACCCTGAAGAGTTTTCAAAAAAGTTTCAGTGACCTGATACTGCATTTTTGTGTGGACGAACAGCCATATTGTGTAGAAAACTATTCCGGCATATGTTTTATGCAGTGGATGCCCTTTCAGCCGCAACCCAGTACTGGGAAACACCCATACACTCTCACATTCACACACTACGGCCAATTTAGTTCATCCAATTCACCTATAGCGCATGTCTTTGCACTGTGGGGGAAAACACAGCTTGACCCAGTGACCTTCTTGCTGTGAGGCGACAGTGCTAACCACTGTGCCGCTGTAGAATATTACTTATAAAATGAAAATGGCAGCTATGAACTTTGGCTTAAATGGGTTTTAAAGATCTTTGTCGTTCTTTTTTTATTCCTATTTGATGTTGGTTTATATACGACCTAAAATCAAATAAGATTTGTAGGAAAAAAATTCCACCACAATTATACATCATATAACTCGAGTAAAAATATTGAAGCTAAAATGTGGATTCTGCAAAGTTTCAGACAAATTTGGATGAATTACAAGACATGACACAGAATAAATTACAGAATTCAAATTTGGGTGATCTAAGTGTGTTTTTAAAAGATATTCAAGTGTGATCACGTTCAATATTTCGAATAGGAATACATTTTAACTGTATTGAATAAAGTGATTAAATTGCAAAAATTGGTGCAAAACTATAACCTAATGAAGGGGGTTAACGTTAGTTATAAGACCACAGTTTATATTACGTATAGTATTACGTAATTTCTTAAACGGTTGTTTTTCTGTGTAGCCTATTTCTCACTACACCTGGAAGAGGGGAACCCGATATAGACTATGACAATGCTGTTTTGCACGTTCACTGCACTTTACCTTGAAGATAACCAATATGTCTTATTTTGTAGTGGAAAAAGGAAATGAATCTCGCTTTAACGGATACACTTCTCTCTTCAAACTCCTCGGAAGATCATTCCTCCAGTTTGATGTTGTTTCCCCAATACTAACTACACAGAGCAACGTTTTCATATCCTTTTTACGATTTCAAGACAAACGTTTCTGAAACAATTGGCTGCATTAAAAAAAAAAAAAAACTTTATTAAGAACTACTCTGCTTTCACTGCTTTTTCTGAATGTAACTTAACTTTGAACATAAAATAGCCTACAGGGTATAATAATAAGATACCAACAGGTGCATGACTAGCTCTGCGATGCTTTGTGTTTAAACCTACATGAGTAGTGATTTTATCTTGTCCATTTCTGCCCTCTAGGGGGAATATCATGTTTAAACGAGATCAATTGCATTTTCTTTAATCGATGTTTGTCAAATGTTTAAGACTTGCTATTTTAAAAAACAACAAGAGTTATGTCAAAGGGACAAATCCTTAAACTAATCTTATAAAATGTATAATAATCACTAATCAAATGTTTTATTTTGATCATGTGAACCATGTCAACCTTTTTTTTAACCATCAATTTAGACCATTTTGAGTACTGTTGTTATTAAAGCACAAAAGCAAAGAAAAAAAACAATAATATATATTAAAAAATATATATATATATATATATATATATTTTTTTTTTTTTTACAAAGAATCATTAATGTTGCATAGGCTGGCTTTAATAAACCTTTAATTTCAGGCATTTTGTGGTCTTACGTTCATTTTAAAGGCGTTTGAGTCACCAATAGACTTAGCTGCAGATAATGGGATGTAAATTACCAACAGAGCATGCTGACGCAGTGAAAGCGTTCGATTATGCGAAACAAAGCGCCTCATTTAACGGCGCTAATACCGTTTTAAACGCCGTGCTGATAGCAAACGCTGCAAATAACGCGCGAAAACGTTAAAAAAAAATATCGGGCCTTGACAAAAGTGAGCAGGCACTTTTTCATGTATTGTCATGGCAGGTCTATTTTATCTAGGTCTGGGAAGGGCAATTTCAGTCCTGCTGGAGGGCTACTGTCATGCAGATTGTAGCTCTAGTTCTAATCAAGCACACTTGCCTGTAGCTTTCTGCATTGATTAGCTTGTTCAGGTGTGTTTGATTAGTGTTGGAGCAAAACTCTACAAGACAGTGGCCTGGCAGCACGGGGTAGCAGCACTGAGTTGTGACTGAGACCAAGATGGGCGGAAGTGGAATAGAATCCGGAAGTGAGTTGGATATGGAGGATGAATTAGATGACGTGGAAGATGAAGGAAAGAAATGTAGTAAGTGGACTATAGTAGAAAAAAGGAAAAAAAGAAGGAAAGATTGGAGCCAAACCTCCGGAACAGAAAGTGAGAGAGAATGTCACCAGGTGAGCAAAATGGAGGAGTATAAAATAATGGTGAAATTTATGTCAGGAGAAGTGAATCATCTAAATCCTTTGAAACCGACAAAATCATCGAAAGAAACGATTGGAAACATTGAAAGTGCTAAAATGTTGAGAGATGGGAAAATGATCATAATATGTAAAGATAGCAAACAACAAAAAGCTGCGTTAGGGATTAAGTCTATATTAGGGCAAAAAGTTACAAGTCAAATAATGGGAGAAAAGAAATGGACAAGAGGGGTCATTACGGGAATTCCAACAAATGTTACAATAGAAACGATTAAGAAAAGCATTACAGGAGCAAAAGTGATTGATGCAAGAAGACTTAAAATCACCCGGAACAAGGAGAGAAATGATAGTCTTTCAATCATGATACATTTTGACGAGGAAAAATTACCGGAAAGGGTGTTCATTGGATTTATGAGTTATGTGGTAAGACTATACATTTCCCCCCCCCCCCCCCCCCCCAATTGAGATGTTTCAAGTGCCAAAAATTCGGACATGTGGCAGCAGTGTGTAAAGGAAGGCAAAGATGTGCCAAATGTGGAGGAGAACATGAATACGGAAAATGTGAAGAAGGTGTGAAACCGAAATGTTGTAACTGTGAGGGAGAACATAGGGTGAGGGATATGGAGGATGTCAGGTAAGGAGAAATGCAGTAAAAGTTCAGAATGTTAAGATCCTAGAAGGAATAACATACGCAGAGGCAATCAAGAAAGTTAAATTGGGCGAAAAGAAAGAAGAAGAAGAAAAGGTAGTAGAGACAAAAATGAGGAATGAACGGATGAGTCAGGGAAATGATGATTTAGTGAATAATAATGATAAGATGGCATTCCTAACTTTTCTAGTAGAAGTGATCAATTGTTCGGCTCAAACAGAAAGGAGAACTGAGAGAACAAGAATAATTCTAAGAGCAGCAGAAAAGTATTTGAATGTAACAGGAATAACAGTAGAACAGATAAACGAGAAGCTAAAGGTAAATGTAACATACTCTCAGTCAATATGTGGAGAAGTATAATGGTATTTTTAATATTACAGTGGAATGCAAGAAGTCTGATAGCAAATGGGTTAGAGTTCAAGAAATGGATAGATGATTTTAAGGATAAGCCGCATATAATATGTGTACAGGAATCATCGTTAAAACCAAATATAAGTTATGTGTTACAAGGTTATGAAGCAGTACGAAAAGATAGGAAAAAAGGCAATGGAGGAGGAGTGGTCACTTTTGTAAAGATAGGGATTACATACAGAGAGGTAAAAGTGAACGAGGAATATGAATCAGTAGTGATTGATATAAGGGCAGTAAACAGTAACATAAGAGTAATAAACTTTTACAATCCCTGTAAAAAATTAAATATAGATCTAATCAAAAATTTAGGAATAGAGGGAAAAACAAAAATTGTATGGTGTGGAGATTTTAACGCACACAGTACCTTGTGGGGAAGTGAAAATAATGATCAAAACGGAAATGTAATAGAAGAAATTCTAGTTTTAAAAGATTTGGTATGCGTAAATGATGGAAACATAACAAGAATAAAAATCAGAAATAGAGCTCTAAAAAAAGTTAGAAAGTCATACTCCTTTGAAGATTATATAAATTACAAGAGAACTCAGGCAGTAGTAAGGAAGATAATACGGACAACAAAAAGAAACTATTTGAGAAAGTTCTGTGATGAAATTGGAGTAGAAATAGAAATAAGCGACATGTGGAATATGATCAAGAAAATGGGTGGAAAGCAAATGAAAAAAAGTATTCCAGCATTAATAAAAGAAGGAAAATACATAATGACTAATGAAGAAAAAGCAGAAGAATTAGTAGAAGATTTTGTTAAAGTTCACAGTAATAATAACGTATCAGACAGTATGAGAGAGCAAAGGGATCAAATTATGAAAAAAAATCCAAATATATTAAAACAAAAAGCACTGACCGGAGATTCATTGGATGCAGAATTTACAATGAACGAATTAAAACAGATGTTACAATGTCTGAAAAGTTCATCCCCTGGGAAAGATGACATTTGCTACGAAATGTTAAAACATCTTTCAGAAACATCGTTATTAAACATTCTAAAGTTTATCAATAAAATATGGGAGGTAGGAAAACTTCCAAAATCTTGGAAACATGGAGTGATAATTCCAATTGGAAAACCTGGAAAAGACCAGTCAATAGCAACAAATTATAGACCAATAGCGCTAACATCAAATTTATGTAAAGTAATGGAAAAATTGATAGTAACTCGGCTAAATTATATATTAGAAAGTAGAAAACTTATAAATAATTATCAGAGTGGTTTTAGAAAGGGACGAAGTACAATGGATCAAGTGTTATGTCTAGAATCAGAAATTAGAAAAGCTATAGCAAATAAAGAAGTGTTAGTAGGGGTATTTTTTGATATTGAAAAGGCATATGATATGATCTGGAAAGAGGGAGTGCTAATTAAAATAGATAATATGGGAATAAAAGGAAAAATGTATAATTGGATAATGGACTTTTTGTTCAACAGAACTATCCAAGTAAGGGTAGAAAAAAGTTACTCCACTATACACTCAATAGACAATGGTACCCCACAGGGTAGTGTGTGCAGCCCAGTATTATTTAATATTATGATAAATTATATATTTACAACAGTTGGACAAGGAATAGGGAAGTCTTTGTATGCAGACGATGGAGCATTATGAAAAAGGGGAAGAAACATAGAACATGTGAAAGAGAGTATGCAAAAAGCAGTTAAGGAAGTGGAAAATTGGGTAAACAAATGGAACTTCAGGTTATCGGTAGAAAAAACCAAAGTGATATGTTTCTCAAACAAGAGAAATCCTCCAAATATAATAATAAATCTTTATGGGCAAAAACTAGAACAGGTAACAGAATTCAGATTTCTTGGAGTATGGTTAGACTCAAAACTCACATTTGCAACACTTATAAAGAAAATTCAAGATAAGTGCAAAAAAGGAATAAACATTCTAAGATGTTTGGAAGGAATAGAGTGGGGAGCAACCAGACATGCATTACAAAGAATATATAGCGCTATGATAAGACCAATTATAGATTACGGCAGCATAGTATATAACTCAGCATCTAAAACGCTGTTACCAAAAATCTAAATTATACAATCGCAAGCATTAAGGATAGGAAGTGGAGCATCAAGAACATCACCAGTTTCAGCGATCCAGGTAGAAATGGCGGAGATACCATTAAAGTATAGGACACTAAAGTTAAAAATGGCGTATTGGAGCTCTATAAGAGGGCATGAAAATACACATCCAGTAAAAGCAATATTAAATAAATGTTGGGAACATGAATACACTAAAAATAGGAGTTTTGGGTGGAATGCTGAATCGGAGGCTAGGAAATTAGGAATAGATCAAATAAGAATAGGACCCACATTAGTAACACCAGATACTCCTCCTTGGTTATTTCAAATGCCACCAGTTGACATACAAATATATAGTAAAATCAGTGATAAGAACAAGACAATCTCTAAAGAAGAAATAGTAAAACAATACATGAAACAAAAATACGATAATTATCTACAGATATATACAGATGGATCAAAAAATCCAGACAATGGGTATACAGCAGCAGCAATATATATACCAAATCATAAATACAAAGAGTCAAAGAGATTAAGTAATCACTTATCAGCAACTACAACAGAAATGATGGCAATTCTAATGGCTACACAGTGGGTGGAGAAAAATCGGCCCATAAGTGTGGTGATATGCTCTGACTCATACTCAGCCTTAATTAGTCTAAAAAATGGAACATCTACAACAAGACAGGATATATTAAATGAAATCTTAAAGAACATTAAAGGAATAAACAACAGGGGTATAAGGGTAGAATTTTTATGGATTCCAGCTCATGAAGGAATAGAAGGTAATGAAGAAGCAGATAAATTGGCAAAAAGAGCTTTAGGGGAAGAGGAGGTAGAAATAGAGGTATCATTATTCATTCATTTTCTTTTCGGCTTAGTCCCTTTATTAATCTGGGGTCGCCACAGCGGGATGAACCGCCAACTTATCCAGCATATGTTTTACGCAGCGGATGCCCTTCCAGCTGCAACCCATCACTGGGAAACATTCATACACCCTCATTCACACACATACACTACAGACAATTTTAGCTTACCCAATTCACCTATACCGCATGTCTTTGGACTTGTGGGGGAAACCGGAGCACCCGGAGGAAACCCACGCGAACACGGGGAGAACATGCAAACTCCACACAGAAATGCCAACTGACCCAGCCGAGGCTCGAACCAGCGACCTTCTTGCTGTGAGGCAAACGTGCTACCCACTGCGCCACCGCATCGCCCAGGTATCATTATGTAAAACAGAAATAAAACATATCATAAATAATGCAGTTATCAAACTTTGGCAAGAGGAATGGGATTCAGAATTAAAGGGAAGACACCTATATAATATCCAACCTAAAGTGGGAGAAAAAAGGAAGGTACATGGGAACAGGAAAGAAGACACAGTTATAACCAGGCTCAGAATAGGCCATACCAATTTAAATAGCTCAATGCATATGATAGGGAAAAGCGAAACAGATCGATGCAATCATTGCGGAGAAATAGAAACAGTTGAGCATGTATTAATAAAGTGTAAAGCATTCAGAAGAGAGAGGAAAAAACTTATAAAAAAGTTAAGAGGATCGGAAATTAATGTCATATCAATTAAAGACATATTTCAAAGTGCACAGGAACAGCCAAAAGTATATGTTTCTTTATTAAAAAATTTTTGTGGAATACAGTTCTAATCAACAGGATTTAAATAAACTGTAAAGTAATCCTTCCACATATTGAGGTCTCACACTCCAACACAGTAGGTGGCGGAAATGCACCTTAAGCTGGTCTGCTACCCGCCATTAAAGCAAAGAGAAGAAGAAGAAGAAGAAGAAGAAGACAGTGGCCCTCCAGGACCGACATTGCCATCCCTGATCTAGCCTATAATTCTATAATTATTATTTATTTATTTATTTGCAAAATAACCAGTGGCCGAACTTAATTTAATAATATTAAATTAAGAATTTTTCAAAACTGGAGTTTGATTAAATCTTAGGTAAAACGAAAATGTAATTTAATAATCAATAAAGAAAATGTATTTTATAATTAACGCTCTTTTTTATTTTTAAAATTGAGCATAAGATTTTTTTAGTATTAAATTTAGTCAGTGAGTTTAATAATGGACGTTCAAATCAAATGTTAAAATTTCAATAGCAGTTTTTAACCTATACATTATTTATAGCCTACTGCTAAACAATCCTAAAAAATTTATTTAAAGATTAAAAACATTACTTGATTAATCAATGATTTGGTAAATTTAAATAAAGATTAACGCTTCAATTATTTAATTTATAACAATCATTTAAATCACACAAACCAGTTACAAAATTGGAGAAAGATAGGCCTATAGCCTGCTTTTTAAAAGACACCTCTTACCGCAAAAAATACTGTCTTGCACGCTTCTGAAATGTTTGTCAAGTGACTACAAAATCCAATCATTTTGTACTGATATTCTTATTGATATTCTATTTAAACTTTACTATTATTATTATTAGGCTATTATTATTAGCCTAAAACTGTTAACACTTCCCCTCCCTGTTCAAGTTACAACCACCCATTGCATCATGAATGATTTGTAAATTCATTCATGTAAACTCATTCATTCGTTGTAAACTCACACACACACAGATACACTCACACACACAATGAAGGCTATTTTTGCGTAGCTATTTGCCACTCAATTTTCATAACTGCTCAGAATTAGTTCTCTAAATCGCAAATCCTCTGCCTGAATCTGAAAGAGCTTTATTACCAGGTATGTTCACACATACGAGGAATTTATTTTCGTGACAGAGCTTCTACAGTGCAACAGAATTACAGAGACTGAATGCAAATATACAAATTGACATGTGTATGTACAGGTATATGTGGAGAGGTGAGCATGATTGAACACCCAATGAGTGGGGAGAGCATGCTCGGAGCCCGGCAGCTAGTCAGCGGATCAATCAGAGATAACGAATAACACCTGTTTTTCTAGTGATTGGGCCGGAGAGACACCCTTCTTAAGGAGAGAAGGAGCAGACACACACACAGCTACACGTGTGGTGTCCGTTACCTGAAAAAAAAAAAAAAAAATACTTACCTGAATCGCCGAGCCTGTCTTCTTCTTCCCACAACTTCAACGAACAATATTACAGTATATTACTATATACAACGTTATATATGCAGCTGTTATGTGCAAATTAGCATGTAAAGTATGTTGTTAAATAAATAAGTTTATATGTGTATAAAAAGTAGTGGTGTTTGTTTCACAATTACTATCATAAAGTGTTCATGAGATCGATTGCCTGAGGGAAGAAAGTTTCTGTGTCGGGCTGTTCTGGTGCACTCTGTAGCGTCCACCAGAAGGTAAAAGTTCCAAGAGGCTGGGTGTGAGGGGTCCAGAGTGATTTTGGCAGCCCTTCTGCTCGCTCTGGATAAGTACATTTCTTGGAGAGTAGGGAGGGTTGTACCAGTGATTCGCTCAGCAGTCCGAACTATCTGACATAGTCTTCGGAGGTCAGATTTGGTAGCTGAGCTAAACCAGACAGTTATTGAAGTGCAGAGGATGGATTCAACTATGGAAGTGTAGAATTGCTTCTGCAGCTCCTTTGGAAGGTTGAACTTCATTAGCTGATGAAGGAAGTACAGCCTCTGTTGAGCTTTTTTGACAATGGAGTCAATGTGAGTGCCCCATCTCAGGTCCTGAAAGATGGTAGTGTTCAGAAACCTGAATGACTCCACTGCTGCCACAATGCCGTCCATGATGCTCAGTGGGGGGAGAGCAGGGGGGTTTCATTTGAAGTCCATTATCATCTCCACTGTTTTGAGCGTGTTCAGCTCCAGGTTGTTGTGAGACAGGTAGCTCCTTAACCTCCTGTCTGTAAGCAGACTCGTCACTGTCCTGAATGAGGCTGATAAATGTGGTGTCATTTGCAAACTTCAGGAGCTTGACAGAGGGGTCCTTTGAAGTGCAGTCATTTGTGTACAGGGAGAAGAGCAGAGGGGAGAGGACACACCCCTGGGGGGCGCCAGTGCTGATTGTGCAGGTACTGGATGAGAATTTTCCCAGCTTTACCAGTTGCTGAATGTCCGTTAGGAAGCTGTTGATCCACTGACAGACAGAGGTGGGCACGGAGTTAATTTGGGCAGGAGAAGTTTTTGGATGATAGTGTTGAAAGCCGAGCTGAAGTCAACAAACAAGATCCTCACATAGGTCCCTGGTCTGTCTAGGTGTTGCAGAACATAATGCAGTCCCATATTGACTGTATCATCCACAGACCTGTTTGCTCTGTAGGCAAACTGAAGAGAATCCAGTGAGGGTGGACCTTCAGGTGGACCAGCACCAGTTTTTCAAAAGACTTCATGACTGCAGATGTTAGCGCCACCAGTCTGTAGTCATTTAGCCCTGTAAGTTTGAGTTTCGGCGTCACGGTGGCGCAGTGGGTAGCACGTTCGCCTCACAGCAAGAAGGTCGCTGGTTCGAGCCTCGGCTGGGTCAGTTGGCGTTTCTGTGTGGAGTTTGTATGTTCTCCCCGTGTTCGCGTGGGTTTCCTCCGGGTGCTCCGGTTTCCCCCACAAGTCCAAAAACATGTGGTATAGGTAAATTGGGTAGGCTAAATTGTCCGTAGTGTATGTGTGTGAATAAGTGTGTGTGGATGTTTCCCAGTGATGGGTTGCAGCTGGAAGGGCATCTGCTGCGTAAAACATATGCTGGATAAGTTGGCGGTTCATTCCGCTGTGGCGACCCCGGATTAATAAAAGGACTAAGCCGAAAAGAAAATGAATGAATGAGTTTGAGTTTCTTTGGAATGGGGATGATGGTGGAGCGTTTGAAGCAGGAGGACACTTCACACAGCTCCAGTTCACACAGCTCCAGTGATCTGTTGAAGATGGTGTCTTGTAGTTTGTGATATTTTTCAAACTTTTCCACACGGATGCTGAGTCACTGGAAAATAACTGATTCCTTAGTTTCTCAGAATAGTTCCTTTTTGCCACTCTCATTCCTTTTCCAGTGTGTATTTGGCCTGCTTATACAAGACCCTCTCCTGTTCCTGTAAGCAACCTCTTTGGCCTGACGTAGCTGAGTTTTACAGTGAACAATGGTTTGTCATTGTTGTATGTGAGTTGAGTCCTGGTAGCAATGCACGTCTTCACAGAAACTGATATAAAATGTTACAGTCTCTGTGAGCTCATCCAGATCGTTTGCAGCAGCTTCAAAAACACTCAAGTCAGTGAGGCCGAAACAGGCTTGTAAATCCTTGTTTGGAGCAAGACTTGAACTAGCGGTCAAACAACTCTTTACACACTTTCTGAAATCTGTTACACTGTAAAGAATTTATTGTTTTGTAATTTAAATTACTCATGTTATTTATGTAGTCTATAAAAGGTATTTGTGTAATAAATGATGGCTATAGGCCAGGGGTCTCAAACTCAAATTAGTGGGGGGCCATTTCAGTGACTGACAATTCATAATAGGGCTGTTTTAACATTCAAGCACAAGAAAAAAAGTGGAAACCTGATGTAATTGATACATTTTAGGACAACAGACATGATGTTAATATTTCAAACTTTACCTGTCACCAGTGGATGCAGACTTCATGCAGTTGCAAGGTGAACTGCATGCAATGCTTTTTTTAATGCACACCTAACCCCGCCCCTCACAGTGACGTCACTAGCTCCACTGAGTGCATTGTGTCTGACATTGCAATCTGTGACATGCAGTCTCAGCTTGCAAATCCAAGTCTGCATCCACTCAGCAAACATTGGTTCGACGGCAACTTCGTCTCACCGGCCAAAAGGGGTCACGAAAGGACGGAACAAATGGTGTACTATTGGTCCAAAGGCAATGTCGTCTCACCGGCCCAAAATAGCTGGACAGCACAAATGCTGTCCTAAAATGCATTAATATACACTTGTATACATTTGTACATGTCTATATTTGAATGGGGTTGCGTGTATTTACAATTTTTTGTACCAGTAGTTCAATGTATACCCTGTCGGGATTAGGTCCACAAGTGACGTCATTTACACATGCATTTATAGTCCATCATTACCCTCGCTAAAATTATGAAATATACAAAAGTATTGCACTTACATCTGGGTATATACATATATAATATGTGCCCCAAGTGGGTTTTAAGAGGTTGTGGACAGGCGTGGACTTAAATGTCTTATTAAGACCCATTAAAAACAGATATCTTTATGAAATACATGATCTTCATTGTCATCTTGTCAAATGACAAATTACATTCATAAAGTGCCCTGTGCGGTTAAGTGATTGTAAAGCCACTGTTTCTAAAGCCATAATGCAATTTTATTATTTCTAATAACATCTTTGCACATATTGTAAAAAACAGATATACCTCCGGTCACCACTTGCTGCTGCGCTGTTGCTGTGGTTGCGCCTAACAAACTCTAACTAATCTCGCAATAGGACTAACGTTATCTCGCGAGATCCTATCAAGAGCGTACTTTTCAAATCTTTTCCTGTTTTGTCCACCATCACAAGATGATATGAGGACATGGCAAAAAGTTGGACAATGAGTTTGTATTAGTTTATTAATATTATTAAGTTTTATATGAAGGAACTGAAATAAACGATGCACATTATCAACAGCAATGTGGAGTTGTTATTGATTTGTCTAAAATTTGCCGTTATGTTAAAAGTAAGTAGAGTTTGAGGAATATTTTATTACAGGAATATGGTGCAGTTTATCAGGTCCTCAAGGACAGCTGGCCAACATGTGTTCCAACTACCTCTGTCCATCATCCACCTGCTGTGTGTTCAGTCAGAGCTGTACATGACCATTTCAGGTGAGTTTGGAGTTAAATAGTGTAGAAAATGTATGGATTTAGCAGTTAAAATCTAACCAGTTTTTTTAACAGCTCCTGTAAAATTCTTTTGTATTATACTTCATAAAATTGCATTAAGGTTCAAATTTGTCAAAAATCTTTTGTACCTTAACAAATTTCATTATTACCATTCTCACTTTAGTTTTGTTTGTCTATGTAGTATTGTCTCCAGTGCAAATGAACCTTTGTCATCCTACTCCCTGAGAATCCAGTATGATGTTTGTTGAATGTTTAAAAGTGTATTTCAGAATTTCTGAGTTCATATTTGCAAACATAGAGCCTATAGTGTCAATCGATGCTCAAAAACATAATTTCACCTCTTGCTGGAATACTTAGCTGGCTGTTTATTTTCACACATTCATATTTTCATATGGTAATCTAGCCTGTGATATGCACAACATTTTACTTGAAAATTCTCTGACTATGTATAGTCGTATTGTTCACTATAAGTTAATAGCTAATAAAATGTTGTTGTTTTCTAACTAACATTAATATAGTAACTGTAATCAATATATATGTTTCTCATTGTTGTTTTAAAAGAATAACTAAAAATGACTAATTAAGCCTTATTGTAAAGTGCTACCAGCTGTATTTTATAATCTATTTCAATCTATCATTTGTAATTAAATTTTTAAACATTTGTTTACTCTGAAGGGGCGGCGTGGTGGCGCAGTGGGTAGCGCTGTCGCCAGGGATGGGCAAAAATACATTGAAATGTATTTTAAAACAAAATACAAAATACCTGTTTTATGTGTATCAAAATAAACTACAAAATACAGCAGCCACAAATATATCAAAATAATTTTGTATTTTGAAAATACTACAAAATACTTTTGCAAGGGAGTGTAACCCACTCAAATATTTGAGTATTAAATATTGTTTTATTTTTCCCCTTTTCAGTTAAATCAACTTGATAGGTGGGTTCCAGGAGCATGACATTTCTTCGCAAACCTTTAATCAATAGGCATATTTGATCAATCCCTTCACCATTAAACTGACTTTCTCTTTCATTTTAGCATAAATTTTGTACAAATTTCATACAGAAAGTCCTGTCTTGAAGATGATCTCTTTATGTAAAAACCATGTAATGCAGATAATGAGTGGGAATATAGTACTATATCTCTTCATTGTGTTTCCATCCATTGCGTGGCCAGTGAAATCTCTTAACAGTCTTATATTTTAAAAGGGTGATATATGAGAGGTTATTTTATTTTATTTATTTTATTTTTTGTTCAATAAATGTAGTTTTTTTTGTAAATCTTCAATACCTAATGTAAAAACATGATTTCTGAAAACTACTAAAATCTCCAGTTTTAGTCTTTTCCAATGTTTTTTGCAATTGTACTCTTCAATGCACAACATAAAACATGATCTCTAAAAAATGGAGTTATCTCTTTTTGCAAATAAACTCTTCATATACATCCTGCTGCTGCCTTGTAACGGGAGTCTGGAGTTTTTGACCAGCCTGTATAGACTGGAGTATTATTGAATTTTTGTGTCTAATATACTGTATTGTGCCACTTTGACATCTTTTCATTAACTGTACACTGCATCTGCAGATCATCTACTGGCATTTGAAACGGCCAATGAAGTATTGTAGGAATTGCCACTGTAGGACTTATTTGTATGTTGTTTGTCTTATTTTCTTGGCATCTACATCAGCAATCCATCCAAAACTACTATTATTTGTGCAGTTTACTCATTCTCCCATGAGTCCCAGTTTGCTCCCTTAGTGAACACCAGTACACAGTCTTTGGGTGTTTTATTATTCTAAACTTCCTCTGCATTTCCACCTGCAGCACTGAGACTGAGAATGATTATGTGCTGAAGGCTCCTCATCCTGTTCTTAAGGACTAATATTTTATTCCATCTCATTTCTTAAGCAAAGATGCTGATGCCAAATTGTACACTATACTGCCATTATATATTACTGGTCATAGCATTGTGCAGTATAATATTTTCAATAATTGTTGACTTTTGTTGCCATTTGTCTGTTATTTTCTTTATGTGTGTTGCATAATTTCCTTGCATACTCCAAGCATTGACCACCTCCTTAATCAATTTTATGTTCTGATCTCAAGCCTAGGCAAATAACTGAAAAAACACCAATCTGAGGCTTCATTTTCAGGATGTCATCATGTAGATTTCTTACAAAGTATTTTACAGTATTTTAAAAATACAAAAATACAAGATACTAAATTATTTTGATACAAAATATTAACCCATTTTCATAAACCCCATAAAATACAAATTACAAAATACTATTTTGTATTTGAAATACATGTATCATAAATACTGCCCTCCCAGTGATGGGTTGCAGCTGGAAGGGCATCCGCTGCGTAAAACATGTGCTGGATAAGTTGGCGGTTCATTCCGCTGTGGCGACCCCAGATTAATAAAGGGACTAAGCCGAAAAGAAAATGAATGAATGAATAAATATTGCCCATCCCTGGCTGTCGCCTCACAGCAAGAAGGTCGCTGGTTTGAGCCTCGGCTGGGTCAGCTGGCATTTCTGTGTGGAGTTTGCATGTTCTCCCCGTGTTCTCCTGGGTTTCCTTTGGGAGCTCCGGTTTCCCCCACAAGTCCAACGACATGATCTATAGATGAATTGGGTAAGTTAAAATTGTCTGTAGTGTATGTGTGTGATTGGGAGTGTATGGGTGTTTCCCAGTGATGGGTTGCAGCTGGAAGTTCATCTGCTGCATAAAACGTGCTGGATAAGTTGGCGGTTTATTCCGCTGTGGCGACCCCAGATTAATAAATGGACTAAGCTGAAAAGAAAATAAATGAATAAATGTTTACTCTGAATATTAATATAAAAATATATCAATACACAAAGTAGTTTTTATACCTTAGTAAATAATTGCAAAAAAAAAAAAAAAAAAGAGTTAATGCTATCGTAAACCTGATGTTAGCTGCTGGTCTTTAACAGCATTTGTCAATGTGGACTCCAGCAAGTTTACATGCTCTGTTAAGAGACTGGATTCTGAGAGCGAGATCCCGTGAAGTGTACATCAAAGCTGATGAGAAGAATTGGATCTGCATAAGTTTTTTGTAATCTGTGTGTGGTGCAAACTCAGTTCCTGGAGGGCCACAGCTCTGCGCAGTTTAGATTTAACCCTCATTAAACCTAATCAAACTACTGGAGTGCTTCAGGCTTGTTTGAAACCTTCAAGTGAATTTGTTGGTGTCTTACTTGAATTCTGTTATTCATTATTGTATATCTACTTATAGACAGGCCTGCTTTAATGTTCAGATGTTTTAAAATGTTTGTACAGACTGAAAATATTAAGTTAAATTATAATTTCAGGGTAAGCCATGAATGACAGTCCTTCCTTGTCACAAAACTGTGGATATGAGTAAGTATATGGATATGTAAAATGATGAGTGGTAGGGAATGTGTATGTATTGACAGTAGATACTACTCTGCACATTACTGTTCATTCATGAAACATGACAATAATCCCTGATCTATTGTAAGTTTTTAGTTCTAGGATCATACAAAATCATATTCTCCTCCGTCATATCCTGTTAAGTGAGTCCAGATGCTACAGACACAGAAAAAGATGCAGCAATGGAGGAACACAGCAAGCACATCACAGGAAGAGCTGGAGGATATTATAAATGAAAGACTCTAAAATAAAATTTAACTTGTGTTGTCCAAATTTCTGTTTTGTTGTTGTTTTTTTATTTATTATTATTAGATGTGCCTGTTTAACAGTGATGTAAATCTGTTACTATGTTAAAACAACTAATATGCACAATAAATAATTAGCTAAATTGTAACACTATTGCATCCTCAAATAATGTATTAATTATGATGTATACGTGATTACAACGTTATAAAGATGTTCAGTTATAACTGGACCAAAATCTGACTTTTTAAGAACCTGATTGCATTTTACAGCTTTAAATAATAAGTTTGATTTTTTTTTCTAAACGTATAATTAGGCTATTTAAACACTTAAATTATGCAGCAACACAACATATTTCATAGTGGAGGGACTGTGTAGAAAAGACGTGCGATTCACAGCCAGATGATGTAAAAGACATTGGTTGGATTTTCATTTTGGAGCTATTTTTCAACCATAATGGGACAACATTTTAAGTTCTGCAAAAAAAAAAAAACAACCCAAAAAACCTTGCTCTCCCGATTGTGAAATGAAAGTGAGGTGCAGCTTCGCAGCTTTCTAGTAACTCATACACATTTTATAGGCTTGTTGGGGATTTAAGATTAACAGTTTAAATCAAATCAAGAGAAGACTCAGAGTCGGAGATTCAATAAAAATAAAGAAAATTTACTGAAGATAGTTTGCCGTTTTATGGCAGAAGTGCTTCACATTTGCGTAGAGTTCATTGGCCAATCTTCTGCCTTACAAAACACAGCAATTATACTCTTACAGAAGACCAGAAATGGCATCAACTCGTAAAAGGTTCCAATTGGTTAGAGCAAAGATAGACAATTCCAACAACAACAACAACAACAACAAACAGTTCAGCTGGTAAGTTCAGTTCACCAACATAAGAATAGTCTTAAACAGGTGTATTGTCATCCATAGGACATCCACGGAAGAGTACAGGAGAGCAGACGAGGAGAACCATGCGTCTTTGATTCCAACCGAGGAGTGAGTGAGTAAGGTGAGTATATATAGTGCATGGGTGATTGCAGGTGCAGGTGCGGGTGATTAGTAATCAGGTGAGGGTTCGTGGTGTGTGGTGGATGGTGAGTGAGAGCGGTGATTGGGACTGCAGGAACAAACCGAGGGTGTGACAGTATGGGACTAATCATCACTTCATGTTCCGTTTTCTATACTCACAATTGGACCCACTTGGACTTGAATTGTTCTATCAAATAAAAAACTCAATACCCAATTAAACATTCTTCCCTCTATTCCAATTTTCTTAATTTTTATTAGTAATCCCTCTTTCCAGAGCATATCATGTGCTTTTTCCATATCAAAATAAATTGCTACTAATCCCTCTTTAACTGCTATAGCTTTTTTAACATCTGTTTCCAATTTCACTAATGCATCTAATGTTGATCATCCTTTTCTGAAACCGTATTGATATGAAGCTAAAATTCCTTTAAATGTCAAATATATAATTAAGCCTATTTACAATCATTTTCTCCTTTTTATGTAAGAGCAATTGGCCTGTAGTTCCCTACTATTGAAGCATCTTTACTTAGCTATGGGTATTATTATAGAGTGCTTCCAAGACCTTAGTAATCTACCTTGTCCAAATTTTATTATACAAGTCCAATATGAGTAATCAGAATCAGAATCAGAAAGAGCTTTATTGCCAGGTATGTTCACACATACAAGGAATTTGTTTTCGTGACAGAGCTTCTACAGTGCAACAGAATTACAGAGACAGGACAAAAAACAGATAATAAATATATTTAAAAAATAAAAGTAAATAGTGAATGCAAATATACAAATTGATAAGTGTATGTACAGGTTTATTTTTTATACAACGTTATATGGCAGCTGTTATGTGCAAATTAGCATGTAAAATATGTTGTTAAATAAGTGTTTATGTGTATAAAAAGTGTATAGCAAGTAGTGATTGTGGAGAGGTGAGCATGATCGAACACCCAATGAGGGGGGAGAGCATGCTCAGAGCCCGGCGGCTAGTCAGCGGGCTAATCAGAAATAATAAATAACACCTGTTTATTTTAGTGATTGGACCGGAGAGACACCCTTCTTAAGGAGAAGAGAGGGAGCAGCCGGGAGAGAGGAGAGAGCACACACACACACACACACACTGCTATACGTGTTGTGTATGCACACATAAAAAATTTAATTAATTGCTTACTTGAATCGTCGACCCTGTCTTCTTCTTCCCACAACAACGAAGTTTACTACAGTGGTGCCGAAACCCGGGAAGAAGAAGAAACTTCGCTGCCAGAATGTCTACTCCGTCTACTAGTCCATGTGCGGAAGTCATCCAGGCGCTCGCGGTTCTCCACAGAGAACAACATCACGCGCTGGTAGAACTGAAGGAAGATCTACAACACCGTTGTCAAGTCCTCGTGGAGGCCCAGCGGGAGGACCGCGAGCTAATCCGGAGTCTGCTGGCCCAGGAGATCCGGCCCGCTCCAACATCTACCGCCCACCCTCCCATCACTTTCCAGAAAATGGCGTCGGAGGACGACCCGGAAGTGTTCCTGGATCTCTTTGAGAAGATGGCGGAGGTGTGTGGCTGGCCGCGGGCCGAGTGGCCGGTACGAGTCATCCCACTGCTGTCGGGCAAAGCCCAGATCGCTGCACAGCAGCTACCGGCCCAGGATCTCCTGGAGTACGCTCATCTGAAGCGACCCATTCTCCAGCCCTTCGTGTTCGCTCAGCAGCTCCGTGATGCCTGCCGCAGATGGCTGGTGCAGGATGGCCGAACCACCGCCCAGCTGGTGGATGCTGTGGTACTGGAACAGTTTATCTCCCGCCTTCCCTCCCGAACATCGGAGTGGGTCCAGTGCCACCGGCCAGACGATCTGGGCACGGCCATCCAGCTGGCTGAGGATCACCTGGTGGCGAGGTCCAGGGTCGGCGAAATAACCTCTCTCTCTCTGTCTCTTCTCTCCCCCCTTCTCTCTCTCTTCCTGTTCCCAGGCCCAGACTGCGGGGACCGCCCACGCCAGCACCCAGACAGCGGTGCAAGAAGGCGGATTCCCGAGTGCTCCGCTACAGGGGGGCACCTGTCAGAACAGAGGGGTGGAGTCACGACCCCTGGCGGGTCCCCAGATAGTGCCAGGTCTCTCTCCGGTTCAATCGGTTGGTCTCGCTGGCCCCGAGGGTGTAGTGGGAAGGTCTGGGCCGACGCATTGGCGCCGCGGGGGCGTGGACAACGCACCAAAAAAACGGCTCCGCGAAGGAGGTGAGTGCGTTGATCCGCGTCCCCGCCACGCCAACCGTCGCCCCCGGTCGCGACGGGCTATACCGGATACCTGTGAGTATAAAAGGGGGTACATATCAAGCTTTGGTGGATTCGGGGTGTAACCAGACCTCCATCCACCAAGGCCTGCTTCAAGACCCGGCATTGGAAACGAGCCGCACGGTAAGGGTAAGGTGTGTGCACGGTGATGTAATTCACTACCCGCTAACGGCTATAGATATCCAATTCAGGGGTAAAAAGCATAGTGTCGAGGTAGCGGTTAACCCGCACCTCAAACACCCGCTAATTCTGGGAACCAATTGGCCTGGATTTAATAGATTATTAGGGGTCTTATGTGCGGGTGTTTCTTGGAAGAAGAAATCACTGGATAAGGGGCGGGTCGCTGAGCTGGGGGAATCCCAAGCGATGCCGTCACGCGCTGACTCAGGGGGAGGGCCGGGAATTTCCCGGTGTAAAGACTTTCCCCTGGAGCAGTCGCGTGACGACACGCTGAGACATGCACTCGAAAGAGTGCAGGTCATAGATGGGCAAAACCTCCAGCCTGATCGACCCCTCTCTTATCCATATTTTGCGATTATTAATGACAGGGTGTATCGAGTGGCCCAAGACGCTCAGACAAAAGAAGATACAACCCAATTATTAGTACCAAAGTGCCGTCGGGAAATGCTTTTCCAGGCGGCTCATTCTTATCCTATGGCTGGACATTTAGGTCAAGCGGCCACATTAAATCGCCTCATGGCCTGATTCGTTTGGCCGGGCATTCACGGGGATGTCAGCAGATGGTGCGCTGCGTGCCGTGAATGTTAGCTGGTAAACCCACCGGCCACCCCAAAAGCGCCATTGCGCGCTCTACCAGTTATGGAGATCCCCTTCGAGAGAATTGGTATGGATCTCATCGGGCCATTAGGGCGATCCGCACGCGGGCACCGCTTTGCATTAGTCCTAGTGGATTATGCAACCCGGTACCCGGAAGCAGTAGCTCTCCGTAACATCTCAGCAAAGAGTGTTGCGGAAGCGCTGTTTCATATAATCGGACGGACTAGTGGAACGATTTAATCGCACTCTTAAATCCATGATCCGTAAGTTCGTACACAAGGACGCGAAAAATTGGGATAAGTGGTTGGAGCCCTTGTTGTTTGCTGTGCGGGAGGTTCCGCAAGCCTCCACGGGGTTTTCCCCCTTCGAGCGACTCTATGGCAGACAGCCCCGAGGGGTGCTGGATGTCATTAGAGAAGCTTGGGAGGACGAGCCTTCAAACAGTAAAAGTGAAATTCAGTATATTCTGGACCTTAGAGCAAAACTCTACGCACTAAACTACGTAAATTTTCACAGGGAGATAGAGTCCTTGTACTGCTACCCACTTCCAGCTCCAAATTACTCGCCAAGTGGCAAGGGCCGTTTGTGGTCACACGATGAGTCAGCGATCTCGATTATGAGGTGGTTCGTTCGGACAGGGCCGATTCACATCAGATTTATCACATAAATCTGCTGAAGCAGTGGAGGGAGCCGGAGGAGGTGTCGCTGGCTACGCTTGTTACCAACGAGGATGACCTGGGGCCAGAGAGCACCGGCCGGGAACGGCCGGGCGCTCTGGTCACCGGGGGCGATCATCTCTCAGCGAGCCAGCTCATCGACATCCGGCACCTCCAACGTGAATATTCTGATGTGTTCTCGCCCCTCCCCGGTCGTACTAACCTAATTCAGCACCATATTGAGACCGAACTGGGCGTGGTCGTTAGGACCCGGCCGTATCACCTGCCTGAACACAAGAAAAAAGTGATTCAGGAAGAATTGAGTAACATGCTGAAAATGGGTGTAGTAGAAGAATCCCACAGCGACTGGGCCAGCCCGATCAACTTGGTACCCAAGACTGACGGCTCGGTCCGGTTCTGTGTGGATAATAGAAAAGTCAATGCTGTGTCGAAATTTGACGCATATCCAATGCCGCGTATTGACGAGTTGCTCTACCGGTTAGGTGCTGCTCGATATTACTCGACATTGGATTTGACAAAGGGATATTGGCAGATCCCCTTAACTCCAATATCCCGTGAAAAACAGCCTTCACAACGCCGTTTGGATTGCACCAATTTGTGACACTTCCGTTCGGGTTGTTCGGGGCACCGGCTACGTTTCAGCGTCTGATGGACAAAATACTCGCCCCTCACTCAGCATATGCCGCTGCTTATTTAGATAACATCATCATTTTCAGTAATGATTGGCAGCGGCATATGCAACATTTGAGGGCAGTATTGTCGGCGCTGAAGCGGGCCGGGCTCACGGCCAACCCACGGAAGTGCGCAATTGGGCGAGTGGAGGTAAGGTATCTGGGCTTCCACTTGGGTCATGGGCAGGTGCAGCCCCAAATTGATAAGACTGCAGCTATTGCAACCTGTCCGAGACCAAAGACCAAAAAGGAGGTGAGACAGTTTTTGGGACTGGCGGGATATTATAGGCGTTTTGTTCCTAATTATTCGGCCCTCGTCAGCTCATTGACTGATCTCACTAAAAAGGAGGGACCAGATACCGTCCAATGGTCGGAGCAGTGTCAACAGGCCTTCTCAAAGGTAAAATCTATACTTTGCGGGGGGCCGCTATTGCACGCTCCTGATTTTGCTCTCCCCTTTCTTTTACAGACGGATGCATCCGATCGGGGTCTGGGGGCGGTTCTCTCCCAGGAGGTGGCAGGAGTGGAACGGCCGGTGCTGTACATTAGCCGCAAACTCAGCAAGAGTGAGGCTAAGTACAGCACCATAGAGAAGGAGTGTCTGGCGATACGTTGGGCCGTTCTCACTCTTTGCTATTACCTCCTGGGCAGGGAATTCGTCCTCTGTTCAGATCATGCTCCTCTCCAGTGGCTCCACCGCATGAAGGATACCAACGCGCGGATCACCCGTTGGTATCTAGCGTTACAGCCTTTTAAATTCAAGGTGGTCCACAGGCCGGGTGCACAGATGGCTGTAGCCGACTTCCTCTCCAGGGCGGGGGAGGAGGGCTCCCCGGCCTGAGACGGGCGGTGGGGGTATGTGGAGAGGTGAGCATGATCGAACACCCAATGAGGGGGGAGAGCATGCTCAGAGCCCGGCGGCTAGTCAGCGGGCCAATCAGAAATAATAAATAACACCTGTTTATTTTAGTGATTGGACCGGAGAGACACCCTTCTTAAGGAGAAGAGAGGGAGCAGCCGGGAGAGAGGAGAGAGCACACACACACACTGCTATACGTGTTGTGTATGCACACATAAAAAATAAAATTAATTGCTTACTTGAATCGTCGACCCTGTCTTCTTCTTCCCACAACAACGAACTTTACTACAGTGATGTTTGTTCCATAATTACTATCATTCAAGTGTTCATGAGATGGATTGCCTGAGGGAAAAAATTGCCTGTTTCTGTGTCGGGCTGTTCTGGTGCACAGTGCTCTGTAGCATCGACCAGAAGGTAAAAGTTCAAAGAGGCAGTGTGCTGGGTGTGAGGGGTCCAGAGTGATTTTGGGAGCCCTTCTGCTTGCTCTGAATAAGTACAGTTCTTGGAGAGTAGGGAGGATTGTACCAGTGATTCGC
>CAIGQV010017043.1:411009-425348 GCA_903798115.1 Danio jaintianensis | reverse complement strand
CAGGGTGAAGATGGGGGCCAGTTGGTCAGCACAGGATTTTAGACAGTAATTAAGTATTTTAGCATTTGCATGCTTAAGCATAATGTAATAAATTCCCTCTTGTCCAGGTGCTGTTTGTTTAATATTATTCAAAACTCGTTTAAGTTCTCAACTAATGCTCCCTCTCCATTTTGTCTTTTATTATAAATGTCTTGATGTTGAGTCAGGATTTCTTTTCTTTTCCTTCTATAATTGTCATTGAGGTTTTCTTTACTATGAGCTTTCTGAAAGGTTTTTAACTAGTAACTCTGCCTTCTCCTTTTCCGTAATAGCTGTTTTCCCTTCTCCTGATATTATTGGTATATTTCTAGTTTTATAAACTCTAATTACCTTCTTTAACATATTCCATACCTCCCCTAACTTTGTTTCCTTTCCAATAGATGCACAGTACTCCCTCCAATATTTATGTTTTGCTTGTTTGATTGTTCTTCTTGCCTTTTCTCCCTCCCTCTGATGTTCTATTACTGCTTCTGGTGTCAAAGTTCTTTTTAGCATTCTAAATGCTTAATTTCTATTTTTATTGAATTTGTACATTCACTATTCCACCAAAGAACAACTTTGTTCTTTCTATTCCCGTTAGTCTTCGGTATACACTGCAGTTGTGACTAAAATTGAACTTAATTTCTCTGTACAATTGTCAATGTTATCTTCTATAGTGTAATTCTTTAGTTTTTCTTCACAGGTTTGATTATATTTTTCCCAATCAGCTTTCTAAAATGTCAATCTATATTGTTTTATCATCGTACTCCTCTGCATTTCTAATCCTATTGTAATTGGAAAATGATCACTCCCTACTGTTGACTGCTCTACTACCTCCCATTGACATTTAATAGATATTGCTGCTGACGCAATTGTTAAATCTAAACATGATTTTTCTTGTTTTCTAATATTTAATCTTGTTCCCCTACCATTATTTAAGCATACTAGTGAATTATCTTCCATATAATCTTCCACTATACCATTTGTGTATGTGTTCAGACTACCCCATACCACACTCTGTGCATTAAAATCCCTACACCATATCCCTATACCTTCGCTCCACTAATGATATTTGTTTAGATGGATTGTTACAATTAATTATTGTTACTTTCCCTAGTGCTGTCCACACTTCAACCTTAATGCATTCATATTGTGAATCTACACTTATTTCCCTATAAGCCACCCCATTTTTTATAAACATTGCACATCCACCAACTGATGTTTCTGCTCTGTCTTTTCTAATAGATACATGCCCTGGAATGATAAAATCCAATTGCAATTTAAGCCATGTTTCCTGAATTCATATTAACTCAGGCACGTTTGACATTTTATGTATAATCTTCTTAAATTCTTGGCCATTCGTAATTAGACTCCTGGCATTCCATTGTATTATCCTGTATGTCATTTTATTTTATTAGCCTTTGCTTGTCTGGGGGTTCTGAAGGTTTGAATTGTTCTCAGGTTGCCCCAGTAGAGACTGAATTCCCTCAACTGACACTTCTGTTATTCCTAGATGACGAGTTGCTGCAAATATTATGATTTTTAGTTTCTCTGTTCTTTTGTTAGGTTGAGCTGTACAATTAATTCATTCTGCAATAAAACTTACCTTGCTAACCATGAGCAAACCTGCATCCTGATTTGTTTTGAATGCTTCTATTGCTTTATTTGGTCTCTCCCCCTCTCCCCCCCTCTCATATACATTCAAAACACCATAGAATGTAACACAAGCTACACCTTATGATCTACCTGAGTCCCATCTCACTAGTTTCACCTTGATTGGTTGCAACACATTCCACCGTCTAAGAAATCTGTCTGACACCATATCTTTGTACAAAGGAGAACTGGGGTCATCTCTGGCAAAAATGTTACTGTTTAAGTAACTCGTGACAACAGATTTAACAATTTGATTTGAGCTAAGTTGATTCTTAGCCTTGGGCAGATAATATGACATAAGGTGCCTAGGATCAGGTGCACTGGGATATAAAGATAATTTAACTGCTTTACCTTCAATAATTATGTGTGGAGAATCAGGGGAATTATGTGCTGTTCTCTATTACTCTGCCTCATAGCAGACACCATTGACTTCTGCTGCAACACATATCTGCTGTTCTTGTTAATCAGACTTGGACAATCACTATAATTCATCTGAGCTAAAGTCTTTGGAATCCAACAAAGTGAACTATAATTCCCATCAAACACATCTAATTCACCACCCTGTGACCAACGACCTTTTTGGATAATGAAGGTACTCTCTGGATAATTTGGGGAGTGGCCGAGGCAATAGGCCACCGTCTCATTGCCGTCATGACGATAACATCGTTTTTTTTGTGTGTGTTGTGGTTTAATTGTGTTGATAATGGCCCCGTTTTAGAAAGGAGGTTAAGTGAAAACTCAGAGTATGTTAACCCTGAAATGAAAGAAACTCTGGGTTTTCCATTTCAAAATGGCAGGTTTGTCAAACTCGAGAAAGCAAGGCAAGTCAGGTCAGGAGCAGGTTTTATTCTGTAAACTCTGAGTTTCTCTCTGTCTCCTCCCCTTTTTTAAAGACGAAGCGGTATTTCTCACCTTAGCCTTAGTCATTCATTGCCTACATTTCAGTCACACAAAGAACAAAGTTACGAGAATGGCTTGTCCTTTTTTGGGAAAATTACAATTAGATTCATTACCATAGTTTTAGGTTTTACCTTTGATATTACTGCAAAAAAAATAGTTAGCTTAAATTCACTGACCTTCGACAGGGACATATACTGTAACTAGATGGGATTATTACTCTTCTAAAAACAATTTTTTTAGTACTGCTTACATTCTAAATGTCATATCAACCACTACCACTTGATCAATGAAAACGGCAGACACACGTGCACTTTTAAATCTTTTAAAAACTCAATTTTAGAAATTTTATCTTAAACTGATCAACATGTGTAAAAGTGAGAACCTTAAATTAAACATTTCCACTGAATATTAAGTTAAGATTATATGCATTCTTGTTTTGTCAAATTTGTTGTAGAAACTATGCAGTAGCCTATTTTATGTAATTTAATGCAATTACATCTTAAATAACTTCAAAATTATGGCCAATTCTCCACTTTTTCAAGTGAAAAGTCAATAAACGTCACACATTACATTTCTTATTTTTTTATTATACTTAAATATTTGAATACTTGCTGATCTCTTTATTTAGATGTTGCCCTGGTGACTCGTAATATCTGCGCTCCATTGATAATGCCTTTTTATAGTCGCGGTGTGCACGCTTAACTTTGAATTAGTCTACTCAAAGTTGATTGACCTAACTCAGATTAGCTGTTCTGAAACCAAAAAGTCTGAGTTTTTAATCTCTCGGTAAGTCAACTCAAGAGTTCAAGTTTAAACTCTGATTTGGTTGATCCTCCTTACTGAAACAGGCCCATTGTCTGTGAAGACCTTTAATCCTCTTGTTAGAGGATTTATTTAACCAAAGCATGTGAGTTAACACCTAACATGTTGTAAAGAATTTATTTCTTTATCTTTGTTTTAAAAATGATTTTTTTTCTTAATTTATTGTTAGTTTGTTGGAAGCTGTAGGGAGGTGGTTGCCATTTTCTTTTGTCTAAGTTTTCTCCTGTGTAAAAACAGAAAGGGAGTTAGTGCATTGTTTTGTATTTTGTTTTCTTTTATTTATTAGTTTAATTAGATTTAAATTATTGGAGTTAGGATGTTTTTGTTTGTTATCTTGGCCTTGACCCCTCCTGAAGACTTGTTTGCTTATGGTAAATAAATGTATTCTTTTTGATGCTGGATTTGGTGTTTGGTAAAGGAAAAATCTTTATCCAAACCTCCACCACTTTTTCTTTAATACTCCTTCCCAACCTTAGACTGGGGAGGTTGTAATAAATTGGGGGCTTATCTGCTTGTTTGTTTGGTTAATTTATTTATTTTTTTTTTTTTTTGAAAAAGAAGACATTTGTGTGAGTATGGATTTTGATTTGATTTGATTTACTCTTTGTCCAACTCTTGAGGCATTTAACAAATGTTGTAAAGATGACTTGTTACAAGTGGCTGATTTCTTTAATATTACA
The DNA here is from genome assembly GCA_903798115.1 of Danio jaintianensis. NCBI lineage: Eukaryota > Metazoa > Chordata > Actinopteri > Cypriniformes > Danionidae > Danio > Danio jaintianensis. The sequence continues at coordinate 421,275 of CAIGQV010017043.1, read as the reverse complement.
GTTTCCAGAGATGCAAGTAAATGTATCATTCAAAATTAATTGCAAAATACCTTAACAGAGCATTTACCATCTCAATTTGAGGATGATTGGACTGTTATTGAGAATTTTTAGGTTAAGCCATTTCCTGTTTCTGAATCCAAACCGATTGAGCTGCCATTGGCAATTAAATTGAAAGTATTAGATCTAATGCTTAAGAAGCAGAAAAATGACAATCAGATGTTGCGTTTGCAGCAGCTTGAATTGGAGATTGATGTGAGTGAACATGTAGATCGGATGCTCCACAGTTGTCTGATAAACCTCCTTTGTCTTTGCCTGTGGGGTCTCCAGTAACATCTCCGCCTGTTCCACCTGTTTGGACTCCTGGTGAAGGAGCAAGGGTAGCAGATTTTGATGTTAGTAAATATATCAAATTAAAATATGTTGATATGTTGGCTTTACTCCTACAGTGTAATTTAGAAGGTAAAGCCCTGTTGAACAGTCACTGGATCACGACATTAAACAGCCGCGCTTAGAGCTTATGAATTGGTACCTGAAGTGAACAGAAAAAAAGTTTAAAAACTATGTGGAATGTGCCAGAGAAAAGAGTAATCTTTCTGACAAACGGTGTTGTTTTAACAAAGTTTCCACATTTGAGCAACTTCGTGAGTTGGTGGAAGACTTTAAGAATTGTTTGACTGAGAACATTGTTGTGCATCTTAATGAGAAAAAGGTCACCAAGTTGTCAGAGGCTGCTGTTATATCTGATGAGTTTGTGTTAACCCATAGAAGTGTTTTTCCTTCTGTCTGGCATGGTAGAAATCGGTCCCCTGCTGATGATATGTTACAGAATCGGTTCGAGCAGGTCATTTAAAATCAGAGAGCTTGACAAGGTCTGCTTCCAAGTGCACAGGTGACAGGCGTATATGTTGTCTTGACCCAAGTCATTTAATTTCGGAGTGCAAGGCTTGGAAGCAGAAAAGCTTCAATACAAAGACAAAAGTAACGCATTTAGTGAAGTCTCCTGAGGGTAGTAACAGCTTGTGTCCAGCTTCTGTGTATCAACATTTTCTCATGTCTCTATGTGTTTGTAACTGCTGACTCTGATTTAATCCCGACTCCAATTCTCAGGGATACAGGTGTGGCCCAGTCCATTATTTTGGAGAGTGTGCTGCCATTCTCTGCTGCGACTTATAGTTGCTCTGTCTATACTTACTTTTGATACGTGGTATTGAACTTGGTTGTGTTAAGTTACCATTACACACTGTTTGTTTAACCTCTGTTTCAGGAGTTGTTAAACTTGGAATGCATTTAGAACTACCTGTGGAAGGAGTCAGTCTTGTGCTGGGTAATGTGTTAATAAATAGTGTTACAGTTGTATTAATAGCATCATTCTTTTAGGTTTTTTTTTGTTTGTTTATAAAGGTTACAATTATTAAAATGAGTAATTATTATTAGGCAATTCTTTAATTTGTTTACTTCTATTATATGTTCATTTCGCTGTGGTGACCTCTGATGAATAATGGGACTAAGCCAAAGGAAAATTAATGAATCTTGAGCCAATCGTAATCGTTTGTTTTGGTTCAATTTGGAATTTCCACAACCACCAGTGCCCAGGATAAGGTTGCACCAGCTGTTCATAAGTTCTTCCTTTAAACTGGAACGTAAAGTCCACACTAGAGGCTTAGTAGCTACTAGCTAGTTTGCAACAAAATTTTTACTTACTTTGGTTGCACCACGTGATCTTAAAGCAGAACGTAGTAGTAGGCCATACACTCTCCGTAACGTAATATGTAGATGCAGTGAATGACATATTTTCATTAACCAATCAGAAAGCTTCAGAATGCTAAACAGGAAGTACCCTGAATGGAGGTAGACATAGCAAAGAAAATTAATTTAAATGACATGGAGGAGAAAAGGAACAGGACAATTTTTTTTTTTAACCATGATGAAATTTTAATTGACGGATACAAAGAAAACAAAACAGTCCCTTTAAAGCAAATTAAACTCGTCTGTCACAAACGGATAACAAAAAGATAACAAACAAAATAAACACAAAAGGCTGTGAGCAATGGGAAACAAAAGAATTGAGGAAGAAATGGAGCGACTTTCCTTTGACCAAACATGCCCCCACTGGAGGTGGTCCTAGACCAGAGTCATCCTAGAGATAATCGGCGACAACTCACCCACCGTTTGTAGCATCACTGGGGTTGAAAGTGGAAATGAACCAACAGATGACATGGATGAAAGTAAGCTATTTGTAACTTTAAATTATATTTTAAATTTTATTATAGATGGAAAATGTTACAAGAGTTACAATAAAATTGTACCGATGCCTAATAGACTAAGACAAAGCTATGTCATTACCTCATTAATAAAACAATGTTGACTAGAGATCGAAGTAAACAATGCTCAATTTTTCAAAAAGTAAGTTAAACAGCTATATATTGCATTAAATAATTATCCAGGAATTTGCTTTCCTCCGTTTGTTTATTAGTTATTTCATTTATTTATAAAGGCTATAGACATAACAATATTTTTAATAATAAATAATTTTTAATACCCACCAGTGTCTGCACATAAATTTAGTTTCTCATATTACAATTCAAATAAAATAAATAGGATTATATTAAATTTGTTTAAGCTGAATATTTTTTTGTATTTTCGGGGGCATATTGTTATGGTTTCATTCAAAATAAAAGATGTGAATCAGCCTCTCGCCCGAAATGCATTTATTGCATTGCTAAAATAATTAATATTCTGGACTCTTCTGCTTTGTTGCATACATAATATATTCAACAAATGGTTGTAATTTTTTTTTTTTTTCATGCATTAAACAGAATAACTAATTTGAATGCGCCATCAAGATTGATAACATATGACCTGAAATGTTTCTGTTGCAGATTTGCAAATATTTGTTGTTGTTGTTGTTTATTATTATTAATATATTATTATCATCATGGCTGCACGGTGGCGCAGTGGGTAGCACATTTGCCTCACAGCAAGAAGGTTGCTGGTTCGAGCCTTGGCTGGGTCAGTTGGCGTTTCTGTGTGGAGTTTGCATGTTCTCCCTGTGTTCTTGTGGGTTTCCTCCGGGTGCTCCGGTTTCCCCCACAAGTCCAAAGACATGCGGTATAGGTGAATTGGGTAGGCTAAATTGTCCGTAGTGTATGTGTGTGAATGAGTGTGTGTGTATGGATGTTTCCCAGTGATGGGTTGCAGCTGGAAGGGCATCCGTGCATAAAACATATGCTGGATAAGTTGGCGGTTCATTCCGCTGTGGCGACCCCAGATTAATAAAGGGACTAAGCCGAAAAGAAAATGAATGAATGAATATTATCATCATCATCGTCGTTGTGTAATGCTAATTATCACATCAGTAATTGTCATTATAATAAGTTTTAGTCCCGTGATTAAATGCAGTGAATTTCAATACAAAGTAAACAATAAATGCATTCTTGTATCAAACAGATACTATTGCATGCCAGCCAACAGAAACTTGCGCTGAAAACACCTTGCTGCCAGCATCAGCCTCGTCCAGAATATCCAAGCAGCTCACAAGACAAAGAACCTTCTGTCGAAAATGCAAGAAAAAAGAAGAGTGCAAATTATCTGGATAAGGACTTATAACCGGAAACTATCACCGCTGCAGGCTTGTCAAAGTTGAATGTGAAAAGGTAGAAGAGGAGATCAAGAAAATAAAAAGTGAACACAAAAAAAAAATAGAACTAGAAACTGTCAAATTAAACCTAGAGGTCATTAAATTACATGAGGAGTCAGTCTCTTGGCTACACCTTCAGCCTTTTAACGAATGGAGGTCAAACAGACGTATTTCATTATTACATAAACTTTTTAAGAAGCCCCCAGAAACCCACCCCACCCGGAGGTCACGTCACATACCTAAGCGCTGAGTTATCATGGTAACATGTGAACAAGAGCTTACCTTTTTGTAATAATCATTACTATATCCTAGAATGCATGTAATGTTTTTGTGTATGTTCATGTTTTCTTTGTTCACAGGTGGACTGCTATGTCTGTGTTTATTGATGATTTACTGGTATTATGTTGTAGTAAAGTTCGTTGTTGTTGTGGGAAGAAGACAGGGTCTGCGATTCAGGTAAGTAAATTTCTTTTATTTTTAAATAATGGACAACACTGTAGCTGTGTGTGTGTGCTGGTTTAGAGAACAACTATATGCATTGTATTTTGGTACTTGTAACACATGTTGAGATTATAAATCTTTAACACTTCTCTATGAAAACTACTCACCAAGCATATGTAAATCACAAGCCTTAAACAAAGAGCTATAAAACAGGCTAGAAGGCAACATCCCATTGGTTTACTCAGCCCCTGAGTTCATGACATCAGCAATCCTATTTAAGGAACTGAACAACAAGTTCACACCCTCTTACGTACTGGCTCTTCTTGCCTCTCTGACTCTTCTCGCTCTGACCCTTACTCCTCTTCAACTCTTCTGTCAAAATGTGACCCAGGCTTTAGGCCTCACCCAAGCTTAGGCCTTCTCACTCTTCAGAGACTTTCAGCATCAAGCCAAGTCTCTATTCTGGACAATTTCAACTCATAACCTCGCTGGAATGCTGAATGTAGTGAGATAAATTATTCTTCCAGACCAGGAAATTAAGGGATCTTTGAATTAATAGACAAATAAATTGTAGGCTCCAACAGACGAGCAGTTCAGTTTAATGTAATTTTAATTCAGCTACCATTAACAAAGTCAATCCAAATATTCATAATTAAATAAGTTATTATTAATAATAATAATTTTATGAGATTAATTCGCTACAGCCTTGATGAAATGTAGGTGTTTAGTTAGAATGTTCTTTGATAAAGCCAAGTTGGTAGACCTAATGTTATTCAGTTTTTAAACTAATTATTAAATATAACTACTGTTTTTAACAATATTTGTTTTATTATTTATTATTCTATTTTAACATTTGCATTTAATGTATTTAATTGTTGTGCAGACAGACACCACAAAACACATTTGACCTAAGATAATAAGTTACAATAAAATGTAAATGTTTTTTTTCACTTAATTTTTTCACTTAATTCATAATTATACAAATGTTAAGAAACTGCTATTTGTTATTAAATAAGTGCTGTTTGTAATCTACTATTTATTATTATTTTATTTAAACGTTTCTCTTGCAATTGTTTTTGCTGAATGGACACCAGGAAATAAATTTGACAAGAAAAAAACAACACTGATTGTAAATATCAGATTTTTTTACATTTTACTTTCAGCACAACAGACACCCCCCATCCCTCCCCATCACAACATTCCATTTAGGCTACATCCCAGACATTCATGTGACATTAGTATGACAAAGTAAATCTATAATAATTGAAATGTAAATAATAATCAAAGAAAAATGCAGCTTTTTAAGAGAACTTTTTAAAGATTTGTGTAAATAATTTGTATGTACATTGGCCTATTAACAAATATTAAAATGTATAAAAAGGACAATTTGCCTATGCATTATTTGTGGTTTAAGTTAAATGATTCAGAGTAATGAAACGCCTGACAGCTGCACCCTCTTGCACCCTTCTATGTTTGTCTGAGATGATTAGTTTACCGAAATGTGTATATTCCATACAAGTTGAAGCTGAACGGTCAGTTCTTGTCATGTGACTCGCGGTGCTCTCCTCGTGGCATTCATTCATAGATATATACACTAGATATCGCATACGGACCCTCAGCATGCGTCAATAGCGCCGCCATATTTGTACAGGGCTCCCAGGACAAACATCATTCAACAGCACTAGTCGAGACAGTGTGCCAATGTGAAGATGCTGGACTTTAGCGCTGCTTACGGGTGTAGTAACGAGCAAACAAAGAAAACAAAGCACAAAGGCAGAACATTTCATAGGTAAGATTTTGTTTTTTACATGTTACAAACTTTTGTGCTCAACAAGTAACGTTATTGATGATAATACAGTCTCTTGCTGCACTCATCATAAGGCAAAGTAGCATCAACTTGCACTGAATTCTAGGCTTATGCTAGTTTTATTGAGTAAAATCAGCAAACAATGTAAATGAAATATGACAAGACGCTGCGCTGCTAGAAACTTGTATTATTGTCGGCTGAGTGAACGAGTCTTTAACGGGGATTCATTCACAAACGAATCGCTCCCTCCGTTAGAATGAGAAGTGAAAGCAGGAGAGGGGGTGTGTTTCAGGACACGGATTAGATCAAATTTAACAGGGAGGGAGGATAATACATTTTCATGCACACAAACACACACTTTATCAGCAATGCCCGTGCGGTCACTTATCCGTCGATGTAGAAAAGTGATGTAAAATTATAATTCTCATAATGATTTTTTGCGTACTGACCACCGGGAAAACTCCTGATCATAGATATATGTATATATGTGTATATCTCTGGCTCTGGATGGCCACAGTCCTCCATTGCACCTTGGTCCCGCATTCATTTCAAAGGAGCGCAAGAGGTGTTGCAAGCTTCTGAGAATAACAGGATGTGTGAGCTGTGTGTACGTGTTATGAAGAAACATCTATTTGAAAGGTCAGGTCAACTGTTAAAAAGTCAGATAGAACTTGCAATCTGCCCAGCAACAGTGATGTAAGATGGAGTCAGATAGGAAGTACTAGCTGGAACATATAAAAAGGATGTTAAAAAGCAAATAGTCAGAGTTGAACCTCTCCAGCGCTGTGTACGATTACTCTTGGTTTCTCTTTATGCTTAAGTGAAATAAAACTTGTAATTTTGACTGATTGACTCCGAACCCATTTTTGAACATGCTCTGGACCCTTTGAAGTCCAACAATTCGCGAACGGCCCTTAAAGACCGCCTTCATTTGCGATCGTCAGCAGTTGATCTTCTTGCACAGACATGCTGGATTCACCTGATTTGTTAACAAATAGGTTGCAGATCTATTCCTTGGCAGTTCGCGGGTCCTTCACTGGGCCTTTTCCCCTCAGCAAAGAAACTTTCCAAAGACGTCTGTTACTCATTTTGCTGCTTAAGTGACTGAAATGAACCGAGAGAATGCGGTTATTTTTCAAAATAAAAGATTTTTCAAAATAAAAGATCATTTAGACTCAGATAATAAATGAAACGGAAATAATTAATGATTTTTTGCGCGCGTACCAATTAATCTATCACTAAAAATAGGTCATGTTGATGCTGAGTGTCAGCTGTCTCTCTGTCAGCTGTAGGTGGCCATGCTTCACATGAACGCGCAAGTTCTATCTGTGTAAAGAGGGTGCACAGACATACAAATTTAAATTTGTTGACTGACAATTTGAGTTACCTGTCGTGATTGAGTTATTTATCGGCTCGACAATTTTTAATTGGACAAACATTTTTTAGCCTTATGCCTTACCCAGAATATAAAAATACATATAAAAACATGACGATAATTTACTTTAATCATTACTATCGGAATGTGAAGAGACTTTTAACCAGCACAACAAAAAATGTTTCTGAAGACAATCACCTACTGCACCTTTAAAAATCATAAGTTTGTGTCACAGATAACTTGGGTGTTTAGATAGTGAAACCCCTTTCTGTTAACAAAAGCATTCTCATCCTCAGTGGGTGCTTTTATCTTGATCTGTGTCCCATCAATGCAACCAAGAACATCAGGGAAACTGGCAATGATATGGAATTTTTGCCTGTTTGTATTTTGTCCATTAACATTTGGCATGCATATGTAGCTGTTCATATGGCGACACAGGGCCAGTGACACTCTGCGGATTGCTCTACATACTGTTGATTTGTGAATCTGTATGCTTTCGCCAACTAAGTTTTGCATTGAACCTGTTGCAAAATAGCGTAATGCGACGCACACTTGTAGGCACACAGGGAGAGAGCATAGTTTCAGTCAGTGTCATGTTAAATATCAGATGCTATCAAGTCTGTTATGCGCAGTATTCCCTCCCTTTTAAAGTGTAGATGAGCATAGATGTCAACATCATCATACATATCTAAAGGATGATGTCTGTCTCGTAAAATTAATCTGCGAACATGCGGTTGTTCATTATCATTCACGAGCTCATCAATGTAATCAAATCTTTCTGCCATCTTATTATGCAGTTATGACTGTTATTCATGGGGAGAGGCTGCCATAAATATTTAGTTGGAAAATAGCATTACGTTTAAACTAAGTTCAGTGGTGCAACACAAAAATATTTAGTAGCATGTAAGTTGTAACTTAGTATCACTTTACGTCACAACTAGGCTACGTTATAACTTAAGCACTGCTGGTGCAACTGGCCCCAGGGGATCAGGGAGAGACTCCAGCTTGGCCCCTCCCTGATCCGAGACCTGTAGCATCACCGACAGGCTTTTATGCTGCCGTTACAAGCGCTGTCATCTGGACAGTGGGGCACATTTTCAAGCGTCACCTACAACTGCAAACATAGACTCAACACAGCTCTTAAAGCATTTATGTTTATTTGTAGGACATGTCTGACCACTAAAACTGATCCTTCGTTGGTCGTTTGATTGATTGATCTGGCCAATCACAAAGCCGCTATGCTTTGCCCGTGCCCCGAGGACCACGCAAGGACTCGCCTGGAAGAGACCCAGATAAGCAATTGATTAATCCGTGCTCTCCTACAGTTTCGTAGATCCATTATTGTTTTGTCTTGTTTGGTATGCCAGCTTTTTTGTGCTTGGAATTATGTGTTAGGGAATCTGTATGTATGTATGTCACATTTTAATTGCATTCAAATGATTCGAACTCCCCATCATTGTAGGCTGCAGCTTTTCTGTCTGCTTCTTTTTGAAATCAGTAGGACATTTTTCCAGAAATTATTCACTTTTTCTCCAAATAATTGGGGAGCGCCATGGCTAATAAGGTTTTAGGCTATATATATATATATATATATATATATATATATATAATTATTATTATTATTATTATTTTATTTTTTTACTTTACGCAGTAAGTGGACTTTTACGGTAACTAGTAGACTTACTCGTGGTACGTTTACAAATGTTCTGATTCAGTATTTGGGACTAAATTTGCCCACTTTTCATTAGTTTTTAAATTGATACTTTGAAACCAGGAGTAAACTTTTAGTAGAGTCTATTTTACTGTCCTAAATAACTGATGCAAAACAGTAAAATGCTCCATCACACAGGGTAGCTTATACTTTTGTGGAAAACAAACACATTGCTTATTCTGAACTGTCCTTGTTAAAAAGTGTAACATAATAAATTACTGTACTAAATATGATTCGGTTTAAAATTAGGGCTGCATAATATATCGTTTCAGCATTGATACTGCAATGTGATCATTTACAATAGTCACATCGCAGCATATGCAATGTTGAGTTTGTATTATAACTTATCATTTGCATGTGTTTTTGAGGCCTGTGACTGTATAATGATTTTAAAAGTATTCAGGAATAAGAAATTGTACTGTTTGTAAACTATTTTATTTGTATTATTCAATTACTGAACCTGAATTCTGTTAGACTCGGAAAACATGTATATTTTTCTTTATTGTATATATCTATGCTTGTAGACTGTTTATTAGATTTTATGCTGATGCATTCCCACTACAGAATCATCCCAAACAATCTAAAAATATAACTTCTTTACAAATAGAGATATTCAAGTCATCTGTTGAAATTGTATTCATATCGCAATATATCACAAAAAAACAAAATATCACAATGTTAGATTTTTCCAATATCGTCCAGCCCTATTTGAAAAGACGAAATATTTTCTGATAGGTGGGTAAAGCGTAGTGGTTTGAAGGATAGCGACAAAGTATGAAGATTTCACATGACAGTGAGTATTTTGTGACAGCGCTATGATAATCAATATTTTTAAAGGCGTAAAAAAAAAAAAAGGCTCTTTTCATCTGTGACTCAAATATAGGTTTCTGACTTTACGTTATTTTGCGCATGTGTGATCTTCACAGTGTGTGTGTGTGTGTGTGTGTGTACACAGAGGGCCTGAGAGATCTGCTGGAGATGAGCGTCGAGAGTGTGACACTGATTCCTGCAAAGACCCCAGTGACAGACGAGTCTCCGCATGGATCTGGTTTGAAGACCCGCTCATGACCCCCTCAGACCTGCAGCTTCGCCACGACAGGACGTCCATTTTTCTCAAGCCTCCGGCGACCAGACTGCAGCTCTGCAAAAGACGTTTCGCCAGAGGAGATACGGTCGTGCCCAGCCAAGACTGCCAAGACAAGGAGGGGTTAATAACAATATGATTTTAACTGTACATAAATGTGTCTCTGTGTGTGTGTGTGTGTGTGTGTGTGTGTGTGTGTGTGTGTGTGTGT
>CAIGQV010017043.1:390979-410999 GCA_903798115.1 Danio jaintianensis | reverse complement strand
TGTGTGTGTGTGTGTGTGTGTGTGTGTGTGTGTGTGTGTGTGTGTGTTAGAGACATGCAGATGATCAGCTTTCACTCCATTATGGTTAAATTCTGCTGTGACATCACAAATCTCATGTGTTGTGAACTGTGGCTCCTGCTCAACTATAATCCAGACTTCACATTGAACATCCTGAGATAGGACTATCCCGGACGCGCACATTACGTTATCGACGCTGAAAGTTTATATTGTGCAGCCATAATTTCTGGTCTGAATTAGGTAATGAAGAATGATAATCATATATGAAGAGTTCATTTGCAAAAGTAGATGAAATTTTTTTTTGTGATTTTCCTGATCTCATGTTTTTATGCTGGGAATTAAAGAGTACAATAACAGGTGGAAAAAAAATTCGTGTCATAAAATGGATGCGTGTCATATTTGAGTTTTTGGAACGAAAAGGTTTGTATTAAACTATTTGTGGTAGTAAAATTTTTATATATCAATTTGTTTATAATATTCCTTTTATTTGTAATATATGCTGGATTTTAGATAGCAACTTAGCAAGCTCCTTGACGGTGGGGCACATTTTCAAGCGTCACCTACAACTGCAAACATAGACCCAACACGGCTCTTAAAGCAATGTGCCGTCGTTTTCATTGTTTAAATCTTTGTTTATTTGTACCCGTTTTAAAGGGCAAACTGTTTGCATTCCTCACAATGCGTTGTGGTAACGACAACGCAAAGGGGATTGCTGTATTCCAGATGTGTCTGTCCTGCTTTCTACACGGAAATAACGTCAGGAATGCCAAACAATGCACTGAGTTCGGACGTGGGAGCATGAAGGCTGATTTATACTTGATGCGTCCACTAGTTCGTTTAAGTGCACGCAGCAAATGTGACGTCATTGCGGTGTTGGTGGAGCGCAAGACATTTTTCGGGACTTGAGCGAACAGTTCGCGCGGCGCCACACTCATTTGAGTTTAATATGAATCACTTTGAAGAGATTTTGTCTAAACAGGTATGCCTGTACAGACATCTTTATGATCCGTCCATGCATGATCATATGGATAACCAGACGACCAATAATTCTTGGCTAACTGATGTATGTTACAATTTAAAACAATTTAATAGTTACAAAACTATAATTAAGGAACAAATTATTTATTTGATAACTGGAAAGGAATATTTGAACCTATCGGTTTACAATCTACTGATGCCCTGATTTTTTGGGCTTTACTGGTGATAATGGTCAGGAATGTTGGACCATTAATTCAACTCAGTTCAATTCATCTTTATTTCGCTAGCACTGTTACAATGTAGATTGTGTCAAAGCAGCTTAAGATAGAAGTTCTAGTAAATTGAAATTGTGTCAGTCCAGTTTTCAGAGTTTAAGTTCAGTTTAGTTCATTTCAGTGTGTTTTAATTTTCACTGCTGAAAGTCCAAACACTGGAGCAAATCCAACGATGCAAAGTCCCAAAACCAAGCAAGCCAGTGGCGAGGAACAAAAAAACTTCACCAATTGACAAAAATTTAGGAAAAAAAACCTTGAGAGAAACCAGGCTCAGTTGGGCATGACCATATCTCCTCTGGCCAAACTTCCTGTGCAGAGCTGCAGTCTAGGCGCCGGGGCTGGAGAACGCTGGACGTCCATCGTGGAGAAGCTGCAGGTGTGAGTAGGTCACCGGCTGGTGTACAAGCTGGCCCATGGGATCAATGCGGAGACTCGTCTGTCACTGGGGTCTTTCAGGTAAAGTCTCATGCTCTCCACTCCTCCATCACTGCCACAGAATCTGTTCAGGATACGGCCTGGTCTAGGATTATGGAGACATCGTGATAATGAAAAACAGACTAACATGAGCGTAGATGCCGTTCAAATTATAATGTCTTTTGGGAAGTGTTCCCTAAAGTGTTGCCCTAATTAATGCAGCCTAACAATTCTTTAGAGGCTTTGGATTTCAAAAGCATTTGTGTTTTATGTGTATGCTAATGCAAAGAGATGTGTCTTTAATCTAGTTTTAAACTGACAGAGTGTGACTGCTTCCCGAACTGTGCTAGGAAGGCTGTTACAGAGTTTAGGTGCCAGATATGAGAAAGATCTACTGCCTACAGTTGATTTTGATATACTGGGGAATAATCAATTTCTTAGAATTAATTGAGCGTAGTGGACGTGAGGGGCTGTAATACACCAGGAGCTCCCTCAAATACTGGGGAGCTAAGCCGTTCAGGGCTTTGTAGGTAGTCAATAAAATTGTAAGATTTATACGATATTTAATAGGGAGCCAATGCAATGATGAAAGAACTGGAGTAATATGCTCATATTTCTTTGTTCTAGAAAGCACTCTAGCAGCTGCATTTTGAACCAGCTGAAGTTTATTAATTAGGCCTACAGGGCAACCGCCTAGTAATGTTATAATAGAAACATTGGCCATTGATAGCATATGTCGAAGTTTGGCAACATTTTTAAGATGAAAAAATGCAGTTTTACAGATGCTTGAAATCTGGCCTTCAAACGACAGGTTGCTATCAAAAATCACCCCCAAATTTTTGACTGAAGATGAGGACTGAACTGATAATCCATCAAAGGTTAGACAGTGTTCTAGGTTTTTGCGTGTGAGTTTTTGGGTCCAATAAGCAAGACCTCAGTTTTATATGAATTTAGTAATATTAAGTTTTTAGTCATCCAATTTTTAATATCAGCTATACAATCTGTTAATTTAGTAAATTCATACATATTATCAGGTTGAGAGGAGATATAAAGTTGTGTATCATCGGCATAACAGTGGAAACTAATAATCAATAATGGCCATTATAAAAGTATAAAGTAGGCTACAATAAGTATAATACAATAGCTTATATGCGTGATCATAGGGATAACCAGATGGCTAATAATTCTTGGCAAGAAATTGTAACAGCTGTGGGAAAGGAAGAAAGTTTTTGTTAAAAAGTTTAGAAAAACTTGAGGGATAAGTTTGTTAAAACAAAAAAAGAGAGGCCATGGCAAAAGTGGAGACCCAGGTGGTTTTAATAAACATTTGCAGAATATGTTTTTCCACCATTCATAGGTTTTACACTGATGTATGTATTACAATTTTGAATTTAAAACAATTTAATAGTTAAAAAAATAAAATGAAGTAACAAAATTATTTCTTAGATAACTGGAAAAGAATATTTGAACCTATCGGTTTACAATATACATTCATTCATTCATTCATTTATTTTCAACCGCTTTTCCGGGGCCGGGTCGCGGGGGCAGCAGTCTTAGGAGAGAACCCCAGACTTCCCTCTCCCCAGGACACTTTCTCCAGCTCCTCCGGGGGAATCCCGAGGCGTTCCCATGCCAGCCGAGAGACATAGTCCCTCCAGTATGTCCAGGGTCTTCCCCGAGGCCTCCTCCCGATGGGACATGCCTGGAACACCTCCCTAGGTAGGCGTCCAGGAGGCATCCGAAACAGATGCTCGAGCCACCTCAGCTGACTTCTCTCAATGTGGAGGAGCAGCGGCTCTACTCCGAGCTCCTCCCGGGTGACAGAGCTCTTCACCCTATCTATAAGGGTGCGCCCTGCCACCCTGCGAAGGAAACTCATTATGGCCGCTTGTATCCGAGATCTTGTCCTTTCGGTAATGACCCAAAGCTCATGACCATAGGTGAGAGTAGGAACGTAGACTGACCGGTAAATCGAGAGCTTTGCCTTTTGGCTCAGCTCTTTCTTTACCACAACGGACCAGTACATCGACCGCATTACTGCTGCCGCTGCACCAATCCGCCTGTCAATCTCACGTTCCATCCTTCCCTCACTCGTGAACAAAACCCCAAGATACTTGAACTCCTCCACCTCGGGTAAGGACTTTCCTCCAACCTGGAGATGGCAAACCACCTTTTTCCGGTGGAGCACCATGGCCTCGGACTTGGAGGTGCTGATTCTCATCCCAGCCACGCCACACTCGGCAACAAACTGCCCCAGTTCATGCTGAAGGTTCATGTTCGATGAAGCCAACAGAACAACATCGTCTGTGAACATCAGAGATGAGATCCTGTGGTCCCCGAACTGGACCCCCTTCAGCCCAAGGCTGCGCTTTGAAATTCTTTCCATAAAAATTATGAGCAGAATTGGTGACAAAGGGCAGCCCTGCCGGAGTCCAACATGCACTGGAAACAAGTTTGACTTATTGCTGGCAATGCAAACCAAACTCCTACTCTGTTCATACAGGGACGAGACAGCCCTTAACAGAGCACCCTCCACACGGTCGAATGCCTTCTCCAAGTCCACAAAACACATGTGGACTGGTTGGGCATACTCCCATGAACCCTCGAGCACCCTGGTGAGGGTATAGAGCTGGTCCAGTGTACCACAGTCTGGACGAAAACCGCATTGTTCCTCCTGAATCCTAGGTTCAACCATCGACCGGATCCTCTTCTCCAATACCCTGGCATAGACTTTCCCAGGGAGGCTGAGGAGTGTGATCCCCCTATAGTTGGAGCACACCCTCCGGTCCCCCTTCTTAAAAATGGGAACCACCACCCCAGTTGCCCAGTACAGAGGTACTGTCCCCGACCTCCATGCGATATTGTAGAGATGCGTCAGGCAAGACAGCCCCACAACATCCAGAGACCTAAGTTACACAGGGTGAATCTCATCCACCCCCGCTTCTTTGCCACTGCAGAGCTTACAAACTACCTCAGCTTGGGTGACAGACTGAAGCCAAGCAGCCTCACGAGTGATGAGTGCGCAGTTACAGCTATTCGCTAGGTGCGTTCGACTTGAACCATGGCTGCAGCCGACATTCAACGAGATTAGCAGAGCGGGGGCGGAGCTGAAAACAAGGCTGTCATGTTGGACACCTCGTAAAAGCTGAAATACACAGTGGTATACATTACAGTAACACTGTGAATTACCTGTTCTCATTCCCAAAAAGCCTGACAATAGATGCCACAGTGCTCCGACTTAGAATGGGCTGGACCCTTTGTCCAGCCTCTCTAAAGGACAAGCCATGATTGATGACATGGTCAATAATTGTTGCCCGAATTTCATTTGGAACTTGAGCTTGATTTTGCCCTCTTGCTGCTGCAGCTCCTCCACCACGCATTCGAACTCCTTTTCCTCTGCCATGGCCTCTTACTCTCCTTCAGTGCCTATAGCCTCTTTGATCCATGCTTGCAAATAGCAATACAGAGGTGGCATCTTTTGTAGAGGGATGAGGATTGATTGCAAATTGAAGAGTTGTGCAAACAAGTTTCACACAGGTGCATTGGATATTCATAATTATGCAAGTACTTTCTATCAGCTGTTAATGTTTTCCTTTTGTTCAACACAGTGAATGCAATGGAGTTTGGGATCTTTCAATGAGATCGGTGGTGACTGTTTTGACAAAGGGTGTAAAAAATGTGTGAAACAAACGAAAAAGTGTTAAGGCATTTTGAAAGACTTCTCTCCTGTGCTAAGAATGTGATGATGAAGATCAAATAAATGAATGAATGAGAAAAACTGTAAATTAGAAAAGACTAGCTCTATTAAAGGCAATCCCCCTCTGACCCCCCCCCTTCATTTTTACCCTCTTCTCAGATGGGATGAGGGGCCAAATCAAAGGTTATATATTTGGTTATATAAGGTTAATATTTGAAAACCATGTCTCCCATGTCACAAGACAGCCTTCTTTCCTCTGAGAAATATTACAACTCTGAGAAATATTACAAAGCTATGAAGGATGCTATCTATCTTTGGCCCGCGGGCCCGAGTTTGGGCATCTCTGGTTTAAGTAATACCAAAGTACCTTTAAGCCAAGTCATTTCACTCAGCGGCCATCTTCGAAACGGCTCTCGGGCAGTATGCTTGGGCATTCTGTGTGAATGGGAAAACAACAAACTCTCGAAAATTGCTTGCCAACCTTAGGATTAAATTTCAAATTAGGAATCACCAATGAAATTAAACAACATCTGTGTCTGGTTTCATTTCTAAAAGTTCTAATCACACAAAATCTGCAGAAACTCACGGCTGGTTCGAGCCCCTCCCCCAGAGATTCGTCAGTCTATAGCGATCGCTGGTTGGCTCTTGTACTAGAAGGCGGTGCTTCATTCGCCATGTTGACTGTTAAACTTTTCCCCATTCAAAACTATATTAGTGAGGATCCAGGATCAGTTTTTGGCCCTTTGCTGTTTACAATATACATGCTACCCCTGTGAGACATTATTAGAAGGCACGGCATCAACTTTCACTGCTATGCAAATGATACTCAATTATATATTTCAACAAAACCTGATGAGACGTCTGAACTGTCTAAGCTAACTCATATACATATTAAAGATGTAAAAGACTGAATGACTGAAAATTTCCTTAAAATTCAGACAAAACAGAAGTATTACTTATTGGGCCAAAATCCTATACACAGAAGATCTCACAACTTGACCTGCAATTAGAGGGATACAATGTCAGTATTAGCTCTACTGTAAAAGATCTGGGTGTTACATTAGACAGCAACTTAACATTTGAAAACCATATCTCCCATGTCACAAAACAGCCTTCTTTCCTCTGAGAAATATTACAACTCTGAGAAATATTACAAAGCTATGAAGCATGCTATCTATCTCAGATGCAGAAGAGCTAGTTCATGCTTTTATGACTTCTAGGCTGAATTACTGTAATGCTCTGTTTGTTGATTGCCCAGCACTCTCTATTAATAAACTTCAGTTGTCAGATGCCAGAGTTTTTACCAGGTCAAGAAAATATAATCATATCCCCCCAATTTTATCTTCCTTACACTGGCTGCCTATTAGGTTCCATATTGTTTATAAAATATTGCTTCTTACCTATAAAGCTTTAAATAATCTAGCTCCTGTTTATCTAACCAACCTTCTGTCTTGCAACAATCCAACCCGCTCTTTAATATCTCAATACTCAGGGCTTCTAGTAGTACCCAGAATAGCAAAGTCTACTAAAGGAGGTCGAGCCTTCTCATATGTGGCACCTAAACATTGGAATAGCCTTCCTGATAATGTCCGAGGCTCAGACACACTCTCAGTTCAAAAGTAGATAAAGCATAAACGCAATGCATCACAACTATAGGATGCATATGTGCTCCATGCAGGTGAGTGGGCTTGACAAATCACCCGCAGGACACACTCTTCCTGTCTTAATACATTAGGCACTTTGTTTGAAATACTACTATGTTTTATATGTTTTTTGCTATGTTTGTTTATATAAATCTTATTTTCATTTATAGCACTTCATTTTCACATTGACATTTAATATCTCTTGTTCAAATACATTATGAACAGAAGCTACACTAATTATTCTCTTTGTCTTAGATTTCCATCTGGGGATGCCCATCCTGATGCCTCTAGAGATTGTGCAACACCATTGATGGGATCCAAGACCTGCTAAGAGATGATGCCAACCATCGAAGACTTCAAGGACAACACATACACTTAATACACTTCATTAAACATGTACACATGGACATCACCCATATACTATATAACTGCAGGTTAACTATGTTTATATATTATAACTTTAACTGTTAAAAGCTATTAGCTACTAGTTTATTAGTTTAAGTTATTAGTAATAAACAAAGTTATTGTAACTAATAAACTTAATTTTTCCGAATTTGATTGTAATGCAATAATGTGCACCATTTGTAAAGCTGCTTAGAAACAATTATTATTGTGAAAAGCACAATACAATTCAACTTGAATTGAATAGTACATGTTCTCACCCAGCTCAGAGTGTCTGTTTAAAAGCCACTTATGCCAGCTGTTCAATTCTCTGAGCAACATAAAAAAAAACCTTATTCACTTGTCATTTCCAGCCTGCACCTCATCAGAAAAGACCATGAAAGCCATAAGAATGATCGGCTAAACCCCTCTGAGCTACTCAGCAACAAACTATATCATATAATTTTCATGTGAAAATACTGGGCCTTACCTCGCATTAACTTAAGCTTAAGGTCAAGTGGACTTGCTTGTCTTTGTTGATGCAGATCTGTAACAGGCATGTCTCTACTGGTAAATGAAGGCTGCAATGAGGATGCCATGTTAACAAAAAAAAGACACAAAAGATGTAAGGAAAAACTTGTAGTGGGCAAACAGGAAAAAAAAAACCTTATTAAGCTTGGAGGAGTAGTTGTGTGAAATATTTCTTAAAGAAATATTTCTTTATTTTTTTAAGGTCAAAATTATTAGCCCCTTTAAGCTATATTTTTTTTCCGATAGTTTACAGAACAAACCATCGTTATACAATAACTTGCCTAATTACCCTATCCCTGCCTAGTTAACCTAATTAAGCCTTTAAATGTCACTTTAAGCTGTATAGAAGTGTCTTGACAAACATCTAGTAAAATATTATTTACTGTCAGCATGGAAAAGATAAAATAAATCAGTTATTAGAAATGAGTTATTAAAACTATTATGTTTAGAAATGTGTTGAAAAAAAATCTCTCCATTAAACAGAAATTGGGGAAAAAAAATAAACAGTAAACGGGGGCAGGGTGTTTAACAATTCTGACTTCAACTGTAAATGCTTAAAAACAGCTCTCCTGAACTTCAAGATGCTTTGCTCTTAAACCTGGTTTTGAGCTTAGGCTTTTTTCCAGAGGTCTGGAACAAACTACTCATCTCTCCCATCTTTAAAAGTGAAGACAAAACAGATGTATCCAAATGCAAAACTCTCTGAGTAACCTGTGTAATCTGGAAAAAGTGTTTTGTTCTTTAATCAACTCTCGGCTGTCATCATTCTTAAAGCAGCACAAGATCGTCAGCAAATCTCAAATTGGCTTCTTCCCTAAACATCGACCCCTGACTACATTCACACACTAATCACATTAATAAACTTATTTTCCCTTTTTCTTTTGATGTACATATATGCATGCTTTGTAGATTTTAGGGCTTTTGACTCCATTTGGCATAGTGGATTATTTTATAAGTTAATTCAAAGTGGCATAGG
This sequence comes from Danio jaintianensis, assembly GCA_903798115.1. Classification (NCBI taxonomy): domain Eukaryota; kingdom Metazoa; phylum Chordata; class Actinopteri; order Cypriniformes; family Danionidae; genus Danio; species Danio jaintianensis. The sequence continues at coordinate 402,086 of CAIGQV010017043.1, read as the reverse complement.
GGGTAAAACATATGACTTACAGTATTTAAAAACATGTATAACCAGATTAAATGTGCTGTAAAAATGTACAGCCGTGAGGTGTGGGGTCAAGTGGCTCACAGCAGCCATCAGAACTGGAGCAAACACCCTGTAGAAACTCTGCATGTGGAGTTCTGCAGAACATCCTGCATGTCCACAGAAACACTCCTATTGCATGAAACGCATCCAGAAACGCATGCAGAGCAGAACTAGGCTGCCTCCCGCTAAATACAGTGATTAGAAAAAGAGTCTTAAAATTCTGGATTCATTTAAACCCCAGTTCTGAAGATTCTCTTCAGTTTAAAGCCCTAAAAAGTGCCCCAAAAGCCAACTATGTGTAATGGTATCAGAACTTACAGAAAACAACAAAACAAAACAAAAAACATTCACAAATTACGGAGCATGAAAAACCTGTAAGATTCATAGAAATGATTCAGAGAATGAGAGACATGTATACAACACTGGAGATAACAACCCAAAGAGCAGTCATCTCCTGTTATTCAAGATAAACATAATACAGTCTGGCTGACTATCTCATCTCAGTACAAAAATATAACACAGACATTTACTGACTACATAAAGACCACCAGTGACCATAGAGAGAGGTCGGCATAAAAAAAGACATTGTTACCAACAAAAGAGAGAATCTGTATGAACTGTAGATTAGGAGCAGTGGAGAGAGAGGAACACTTCCTCCTCCACTGTGATAAATATACACATCGCTAAGAGACTCACTGTAAGGTCAAATACAGCAGACTATTCCTCAGTTCCAGTCACTACAGGATAATTATAAATTAAGAATTCTACTTGAAAGACAGACTGATTCCTTAGTAGCTCATCATATTCATAAATGCCACAAATTATGGGTAACGGTGTGAACACTGATCTGGGGGGTATTGCACAAAAGTAGAATTAAGAAAGCCAGGATAACAGAACAGTCGCGGCTTGACCTAGTTTAATCAGTGCATCCTGGCTTAATCCGTTGCACGTTTGCTGAGCCAGGATGAGAACGCGCGGATATGTTAAGCCAGGTGTATATAGTTTGGATAAATGCGCGTTCATGGTATTCTTAAAAAGATCACGAAATCGATCACAGAATCACCGATGCAAAAATGGACAAAACCCGTGCGGCATACTTTTCGCCTAATGAGCAACAGCTTCTTATGGAAACGTATGAAGAAGTGAAACATATAATATGTAAAAAAGGCAATACAGCTGCTGTAATAAAGCAAAGAGAGAATGCCTGGCAAACAATAGCGGACCGATTGAATGCGTAAGTAGTCCAAATAACCAGTGCTCCACTGAAACCCTCATAATTACAATTCAAGGAGTTACTTGTCATTTTCAAAAATAATTGTATACTTTGTCTTAAATGTGTCCAGTGGACATGCATTTAACATGAAGAATAATTGCAAACACTTACCCACTATGTGCATCTATTTGATATATTTAGTTTATTTTATGTCTCTAATCTGTTTAATCTTTTTACTCATCTATTTGTATGTAGGTTTTGTTTCTAATTGATTTGATGTAATCTATAATCAGATAATTTGCTCTATCCATCTAATCTATTTTATCATTTGTATCTATCTATTCCTCTTAAAGAACAAACATGTCTGGCCAAAAAAGGACTTGGCAGCAAGTCAAGATTAAATACAAGAATATTTTGCAGGCTGGTAAGTGACTTGTTTGCTGAGAACATAGGTGACATGTTTGCTGCCATTTTATTATCTGTGCTGATTTTAGCCATAAAAAAAAAGTCATATTACTGGCACGGGGGGGTGGCCCTCCAACCCAAGACTTCACCCCAGCAGAGGAGCTGGGCCTGGACTTAAATAAAGGGAAGCCAGTGATTGAAGGCATCCAGGGAGGGACAGCCACTGACTCTGGCCTAGCAAGGGATACTGGCCTCTTTATACAATGTACATTATTGCCATACTACTGCGCATGGAAAATATTGAAATCCATTTATATTTTGTTATGTGGACTGTGTGACTTTGCCTTACCTTGCAGTGGCTGGTAACACCCTTACACTTTTGGAGCCACCAGACTATGATTTGCCGGTGAGTATTCTTTATTAAATCATTGGCTTTGCGTGTTCTGTCAAAAATATCAATACCAGTAATGAATATGGCAGAGGGAAGCCACATCTACAGCAGTGGAGTGCACTTCTGCCGATGATGAGACCGTGTCGCTGGACTCTAGAAGGCTCGAGGTGTCATGTCAATTTTGTGGAAATGGACACATTTTTAAAGTTTATAATAGATAAGAAGTCAGGGAAGTGGTACTAATAGAAAATATCATTTGTTAAAGGATCCTGACATTGGGCAGCCTGATAAGCAGCCTGGTAACATAGTGAGTATTGCCTAAAGTAAATTTACATTATGCAAAAATTCTGCTATGCTAACTAAACACAAACTGTCAGATATCTCTACACAACACATATTAAAGAGACAGATCGAGCTGACAGAAGTCAAGATTGATGTGAACAAAAGAAAGCTGCAGGACATGGACCTTGACATGCAAATTAAACGCAAGACACTGAGGAAACTGGAAATCCAGAAACTAGAAAGTGACTTCAGTTCATACTGTAACCAAGACTGTAACACAATGTATTAATCATCATAATTTCTTCTCTCCAAAGCTCCAAGCTGACAAGTGATAACAGCAAAATAATAAAAGAAAAATATTCCAAAACCATTGTGGTCTTGTAAAATGTATGAATGTCAAGTACACTTTATAGTTATTGATCCAGTGAAGTGGAACTAGAATTTGGGAAGATAACCACAGTGTGTGCTACTGATGCCAAATAAAATGCATGTACACATGAAAAAGTTATATAGCCTACATTATCCTTTATTAAGGGATGGGCTAAATCAAAACTAAATTAACTGAAATAATTTGCAATGTATTGTTCTCTAACAAGTCTACCATTTCTGTTATCTGGGAATATGGCAGCATTGTCCCAATCAACATCCAAAGCAACTCTGGGAGCCCTTTCTTTTCTTAGGCTGGCAATATTGTGCAGCACTGTGCAGGCAACAGTCACGTCGCATGCTCTGTCTGGGAAGACCCTCAGGTGGTGCAGGCACTGAAATCGGGATTTCAGGAGGCCGAAGGTCATTTCAATTCGAGCCCTGGTTTTGGCATGGGCATGGTTGTAAGCTTGCTGTGCTGGGGTTTGGGGGTCTGTAAGGGGAGTCATCAGAAATGTCTCACAGGCATAACCTTTGTCCCCCAGCAGCACACCAGAGAACTCACCTGTGAATACAAAACATAATTCTTACAAGTACTGTACTCTTGATGTTCAAGGTGCTTAAAAAAAATGGGGTGGTTTACCTAGAGAGAGTCTCTGGTAAATTCTACTGGCCCGAAAGATTCTGGAGTCGTGGACTGAGCCAGGCCACTTTGCCTCTAAATTTGTGATAAGGCAGTCAGCATCACAGATCATCTGTAAAAATATATAGCCTATTAAGGTAATTTAATGCATAGAATAATTATGTAGCTGACAGTAACCATTACTTATTCTTACCTGAACATTGACACTGTGGAAGGATTTCCTGTTCACATAATCTCCCTGATGTGCCCCTGAGGGGCGTTGGATACGAATATGGGTGCAATCCACTGTACCAATTACATTAGGAAAAGCTGTAACACAAAAAAATGAGTGTCATACTGTGACTGTGCTAATGTAACATTTTGTAGTAATCTGTTATTATTCATGTTACCTGCAATCTTGTAGAACTCCTCCTTGATGTGGATGAATCTTCTGTGGCCAGGGAAGGTGATAAATATGTGCACAAGAGATTTCAATGCCAGACTTACTTTTCTTATTGTGCGGCAAATAGTGGCTTTATTGAGGTTTTCTGCATCACCGACAGAATACAGAAACATGCCACTTGCAAAGAATCGCAGTGCTATTCAGACCATCTGTGGGACAGTGAGAGCATGGCTCCGTGCGGTCCTGTGCTGTATGTTTGGACCCAGCAGCCTACACAAATATCTGATGCCATCACTTGAGAATCTGTACCTCTCAGTCAGATATTCGTCTGAAAAGGCCAATGGGTCTGCCCTATCTCGGAAGACTCTTTCATGCCTGAATGCTCGTCTGAGTATTAAAACTTCCTCATCAACTACATCATTCAACAAAGGGCAAGCCATTGTGGATAGGAAACACAAATCTTTAGTCTATATATACTACATATTGACCTCGTTACGGACTTAATTGAAACCACATTTGCAAATTCATGAGCCATTTCTTATTATCTCATCAACTGCAATAAAATATAATATATTGATATTTTTTATCATTCAACAGTACATTTCTACTCTATACTTGCATATATACATAGTCTATATTCTATTTCTCATATTGTATAGTATAGTTCTTTTGCACTGTGTTGGCATTCATTGTGGACAGCAAAGTAATAATTGCTCAGGAAAATCTGCTTTCCTCACTGGGTGTTTTAAATCTCTTTAAATCCCGAATAATATATATATTCATCAAACTTCTGACAGTGAAATGAACAGCAGTTTTCAATAATAACTAAAATAACAGTACGCATAAATAGATGAATGACAGTATATCTAGTTTTTTAATGCAGGACCATGAAATGACTAAAACACAATAATATCTAGTAGGATTTAGGGAGGAACTAGCCGATAAATCACTAGGATTAATCTTAGCCTGGTTGTTAGCCTGCTCCGGAGCAGGCTAGCTGCAAAGTGTAAATCTCCATAGTAACTTAATGTAGATTAATTTAGCCTCCCTTCATGCAACCGAGTCAGGGCTAAATTCAGCCCGGATAACTGGAAAATCCCAGTTTAATCCCTTATCTTGGTTTTGTGCAATACCCCCCTGAATTAGTGTAGTAGAGATAAAGAAAGAGAGCACAAGCACTATGCAAGCAAACAGTGCATGTCAATTTTGCAAGTCAAGTCTTAAACTAGTTGATTTATTATGAATACTACCTCTGTTTTTATACTACCAAACTGTTTTATTTTAAAAAGCACATGAAAAAACGTGTGCAATGTACAAAACACAAATCCAGAAGCATTTCAAAATATATTTGGTGTATTAAAAATAACTCAAAACCCAGACAGAAAGTGATCTCATAGCTCAACAATTAAAAGATGCATGAATATATCAAATGATAAAAATAACAGATCAATTACAGAAGACAACCACATGAATTTAACAGCAGCTTTGATTTTAACATTTTGGTCTCATTTCAACGCTTAATACATGAATGCAATACTAAAAATTTGTTCAGAGATGGGAGAAAGTGGTAGAAGAACAATACACATACAAAATATGGTCATCATGCTGTATAAATTAATTAATTATTGGTTGAAGCATGAAGAAAAAACATGAAAGAAAAATAAGTTAAACTTAAATATTTAACAAGAATATAGTTTGGTTATAGTTTTACAGTATTTCTTAAGCAATTCAACATTCAATATTTCTTTGGAACAATACATCAAAGCACTCTAATTTCTCAAGCGATAAACCTTCACTGTTTCGGATCACAACCCCACAGTGAAGGATTACCTGAAACCCTGAAAAGTGTATATTAAAACAGGCAGCGTTTATGTTATGTGATCAGATGCAATTTTATGCTCTTTAATTAAGTTAGAGTGACAGTAATATGGAAGACAGTGTATAGTTTCTTTTCTTGTTTGTGTACATGCAGTCTTAATCTCACACAGGCTAATCAAAGGGCTTTGTTTAAATTGAGGTAGCAGTTTGTGTATTCAAGTAAAAAACCCTGATAGCTTTATTACAGCGGCCCATTTCTGAAGCATAAACTATATAATGCATCCTCAATTATAGATGCGAGAAGTATTCAAAGTCTCTGTTGTAAAATAACTGGTATCATTAGGAACATTTGTTTGATTCAGTTAATAGCCATTTGAGGTAATTTTTGTTTTTACAGATAGAACTACAATCGCTAAAAAGATAAACTTGATAGTTTTAGCTACACACTAACAATAACAATAAACAAGTCATGCACAAGAATACAAAAATATGAAAAAGAGGTATAAACAGCAGGTACAGACTGAAGCTGCCATTTTTATGCTTATCTGGGTATGACATCACCAGTAATTAGTGTAAATCAATATTAGTAGCTTTCTAAATGAACTGCAGGCAAAATTGAACCCTATATTAGACAACCACAGATTTATTTTAGATAAATTGGTTTTGGCAACGTGATAAATAATGCCACAAATAGAATGCTACAAATAATCCTCACAATATTTAGGAGTCTTTTTTGAATTAGTAAAAATTTGGGACAAATTGTGAGAAAGAGTGAAACTTAAATGCTTAGAAAAGATTCTTAGACTTTTAAAGAACTGAATTCTAGATTAGCTCAAAAGCTAAACTCTCCAGAAAACATCTAAATTAATGTTCGTTCAATTCTACAGGATTTGTAGGTATGCCTGAACCCCTAAATAGACTACAGAGGTTTCCTATTAGACAAAATCCAGGAGTCAGTTTTGGCCAACAAAAAAACTACACCTACACCATGAGTACCCAAAGCTGGTCAATCAAGGATATGATCCAGTAGAGTTTAGGAACCAGCATTGGGACTTAAAGAAATAGTTCACCTAAAACTGCAAACGTACCCAATATTTACTCACCCTCAAGTGGTTAAAAATCTCTGAGTTTCTTTCTTTTGTTGAACATTTTGAAGAAAGCTGGAAACCGTTAACTTCCATATTATTTGCTTTTCCTACTATGGAAGTCAGTGGCTACAGGTTTTCAGCTTTCCATTTTTTGTGAATAATCCCTTTCAGTCTGCAAAAATGTTTCCCTGCAGGGCATGCTTTTGTTTTTGAGTTACAGTGGCTTTAATGTTTTTTTTAGATTTAGTTAGATTGTTAGATTAGTTTTGTTAGATTTAGTGCCTGAACTCTAAAATAAATAAGAAAGTAAACTTTGTAAATAAAATCTAAAAGAAAAGTTTAGTTTCTTTTTTGAGTCAGAGGACATTTTATATAATTGTAGAAGATTCTTGGGTAAAACTAAACCATATATCAGCTCAAAAAGGAAACCTCTGTAAATACAATCTGGAACATTTTGGACGTATTCTGAAGTACAGTGAACCTTAGTTAGACAACTCAAACCACAACACAATAGACAACTGTTAGTATCTATATTATTAAGTATGGGACTCTTTTTACTGTTTTAAGATGCTGAGGTATGCATCCGCATATGACTAATGAGGTTTCTTTGTTGTGTAAATTTCCCTCCACAAACCTGGCACTCATAAGGTTTCTCTCCTGAATGTACACGCATGTGCTCAGTGAGACGGTACTGCCTGGTGAATCGCATACCACACTCCTTACATGCAAAGGGCTTTAGACTGAGGTGGCTACGCATGTGGCGGGTCATAGTGCCACGCTGTGTGAACATCTTTCCACAAATGTTACAAGGAAATGGACGCAAAAGGTCAACATCTTTTAGGGATTTGTGTGGACTTTGTTCCAGGTTTTCAGGAGCTTCTTTTGAGACTCTTGTGACTCCAGGGACTTCATCACTCTCCTCTTCCTCCTCGTCTTCAACTCTGATATCCAGATCATCATCCAAATGACTTTCCACATGGGACTTTAGACTCTCAGAAGAAGGAAAACCCTTTTCACAAGGTATACAAACATAACGGTTGTCTATTTCAGCTTCTTTGACAAAGGTCTCCTTTTGATAAACAAAATTGATGCAGCCAATTGGTTTTTGGCCATTAGTTTCATCTGTTTCCCCTTCAATTCCTTCCTTTTTCTTTACAGACATTTGTAAAGTGAAGGTCTGATTCTGGCTTAGTTGACTTCCAACCCTGCACAGTGGAATGCATCCATTGACATTGGATTTTCTTCGGGATCCCTCTCTTTTTCTTTCCTGAGCTCCATCCAAAGCTATTATCAATTTCTCCTCCTTTGGGAAACACCCCCCCTTTGTGCCAATCTGCATACTGTTAGAGACAGTTCCAGACAAAAACAACTCATCAGTAACTGTTTTTTCTGAATTAGATTTTTTTTTAGATAAATCCAAACCCAGGTCCAGCTTGTTCTTTGGATTACATCTACGTTCAGCGTTTTGCCTTTTTTTAGGAGGAGTCATAGATGTGTATGCTTCTGTGTCTGATGAGTGGCCTTCATAGAGGAGAACTGAAGGGTTGGTGCCAAAACAATATACACTATTGACAGATCCATTTTGGTAAATCTTACTAGAGCACAGGTTTGCGAGGTCATTGAGCTGGAGATAGTTAGCTGTTCTAAGTAAAGAGCTTAGATTCAAAACCTCAAAGGTCTCATCTGACAATTTGCCAGTGTAAATGAAATTCAGAATTTGCTGGAAAACAGCTGGATCCACCATATCAGGGTCAAGGTGGATAAGGTTGTCATGAAGGACAAGGGACTTTAGGTAGTGGCTGGTGGCGGCAAGAACACTTTTGTGTGCTCGGAAGAGTGTATTTTCAACCATGATGATGACATCGCACAGAAAGCCCTTGGAGCGCTGTTGATTAAGCTGCAGAAGCAGTTGAGTAGCGTAGTCGGGGAGCTCCATCGCCTACCCTTGATAATTTGCATTGGCGTATCTGTAAGAAAAGATGATTAGATGTTATTGTGGTATGAGACAAACCCTTTCTTATTAAAAACAAAAATAAACATACATATACACATACATACAGATATATATACACACACATATATATATATACATATATTCAAAGAAGGCTAGTTTGTAATTTATTATTAATAATAAAAAACATGCTTAGCCTATTTCATTTTGGCTACACTGCCAGCCATTCAATTAATATTGTTTTACTGTATGCTGGGTTACATACATTTAGGTTTTATTGTAAAATATAGCATGTCTCACTGTCATTTAAAATATGCAATCCATAACACATCAGAGCTGCAGGCCTATATGCAGTGTATAAACTTCTAACACGGGGCGGAGGTGTTTGTCAGTAATAGCCTACCGCACATCGTGCTATTGTACTGCAATATCTCAGATGGAGCATATGTTAGTCTATATTAACTTGAGAGATTTAAAAAAAATTAAATTGATTTTTAAAAGGATCAACACGCAAATTGGCAACACTTTTATTTGAAGCATTATTGATATATACTCTAGAGAACTGTATATGTATGGTTTTCTCCACATTGCCTAGAAACTCCATAGCAACCACTCAGAACACCCTAGCAACACCTTAGCAACTGCCTAGAAACAACTCAGAACACACTAGCAACTGCCTGTCAATCATTTTCCATTCAATCACAATTCAAACTGCGTGCCGCGGTCGGTTAGGACAACATGAAAAAACTCTCTCCAAGATTATTTGTTCCTCTTAGTTTAAATAATCTGTGGAGAAATGCATTTAGTTTTGCATTAAATGGGTTCATTTTGACCTGCAACAAGGAGTTCATTGCTGTTTCGAAATCATGTTACATTTTGCGCTGTGTCTGTTGAATTGCATTTGCAGCACTGGATTAAAAAGGGTTATTACCTGCTCTTCACACACAAAGTAGGCATGATGTATGGGGACTTCATTAATCTTTACAATAAGATTTAGGGCTCTATTTTAACGATCTAGGCGCAAAGTCTAAAGCGCAGGGCGCAAAAGCATTAAGGGGTTGTCCGAATCCACTTTTGCTATTTCAAGGACGGAAAAATACGCTCCACGGCGTATGGTCCAACAAGGTTATGCTTATTCTCTTAATGAGTTATAATGAGTTATCAGAGTCTCATCTCCCATTCCCTTTAAGAGTCAGTTGCGTTGCACCATGGCGTATTTGCTATTTACATGGCAGACTTTGTAAGTGGAAAAACTGAATGCTTCACTAGCGGGAAAACAGTTAAACAGAGCATCTGCAGTGAGAGGATACAGAACGAGCCTCCTCCAATCGGCCTCTTTACTTTCTCTTTCTCTCTTTCGTGGATAAGGAAACGGATGTCTTCAGCGGAGTGAGTACAACACCATTAGCCTACATAATTATTTTCATTTGTTAAGCGCAAAGATTTGTTTCAAAACTATTTCTAAAATTCAACTCTAATTTCCAGCAAACTAATAAATTAACAATAATAACGAAGTCTGGTCAAAAAGTTTTAAGAGTTATATCCAAATACACGTTCTATGCCCCATATGGTCCAAAATCTGACAGGTGGACAAATCTAAGCTTGTTTTTAATAAAACAAAAATAAATATGCATATAATAAATAATAATAATAATAACAACAACAACAACAACAACAACATTATACAAATGCAAATGGTCATGAATAAACTAAAAAAAAAACCCCGAAATGAAGGCATAGAGGTAGTGGTTTTTAAAAATTATGTAGAAAATAATTTTTGTAATATTTTAATCCTTTAATTCTTTTTCATTTGTAAAGATATTTGTGTATTGCTGTACATCCTGTGTGTATTAAGCAATGTGTTTAAGGCGCACAACTAACGCAATCTGCACTGGACTTTAGACCAGCCTTCAGCTGCAGTCTATTTTAGTTCCTCAAAATAGCAACGAGCCAACAAGGCGCCTTAACACACCTCTTTTCTAGACCGACACACCCATGAGTCCACAAAGCGGCGCAAATGAAAATAGCAACACATCGCGGCAAACAGGTCTTGAGCCTTATTGTGCCAGGTGTATGATATGGCCTTTAATGTTTTGTTTTTGTGCAGTTCCATTTTTTATGAGATTGTCTGTAAATCATGCTGAGATATTGTCATTTTAGTATGGTCACACATAACTCGGACAGTCACATCACATGTCAATAACGTAAATAGAGCTCTGTATACATAATTTAAAGCTATGGTATGCTGTAATATCATGTAATATCTTGTCAGAGGAACAACAAAGATCTATCTTTTTAACAAATACTCATTATTATTAGTATATGACATCATGGACAGCTAAAATGTCATCCACTTATATATTAATATATAAATATGTAATTATATATGAATATGACAGGATCACTGCATGATGAGCAGTGAGAACCAAGAAACACCAAACAAAAGTCATGTGCACTTCTTTCTATTGTGTTTTTGGGTTGTTTTTTTTGGGGGGGGGGGGGGGGGGGGGG
>CAIGQV010017043.1:365647-376808 GCA_903798115.1 Danio jaintianensis | reverse complement strand
TTTATGTTTTTCATAATTTGTCGTTTTTGAAAAAGAAACACAAATAAACACGGTCCCTAAGTTGAGCGCGAATAAGAAGCTGAAAAACGGAAGCGTCGCGGTTTTTAAGGTGGACCGGATAGCGTCAATAAGAAGCTGCGAATAAGGAGCTGGATTCAGCCTCGTGCACTTTTAAGTGTAATTGTTTAACTTTGTTGGGAACACTGAATTTGTAAGGTAAGAGCCAAGCTTTTTTCCAATTAATTTTATCTATTGGAGAATTCCAAAGAAATTTTCCCTTCGGAGTGATTCTTTTCTTTGACTGAAACACATTTCTTATATTTTTGTTACTACATTTTAGGTCGTAAATGCATTTGTCTTCAACTAAAAACTTTGAAAAAACGAATGACAAGTGGCATTTAATTAAATAAGCAAAGACATTAGGTATGGCCTTAATCATTGTATGAAATTCTTTATGAATAACAGGGAAAATATTTAACCATAAAATCATCATATAAATAGAAGTTCCCTTGTGAATCAAGTAAATCACAAAGATAATTAATATCTTTTTCCATGCCAATTTTTTAAAATATTATTAATTATTTAAATTAAATTTATTTTTAAATAAAAAAATTTTCATATAAAAATAAACATTTAGACAGTTTTATAGGGAGTTAGGATGGAGAAAAACTACAAGTTCACAAAAAATTTAGACCTCTTCAACCATAATATCTAAATCAACCTTTTTATAGATATTATGAGGGATAAAGTACCAAATTGAATCTGGGGAATTAACACAATTTTTAATCCAATTTATTTTAAAAAGTGTAATTGATGTAAAAAAAAAATCAATCATGTCAAAACCACCATCAGATTTCTTACCACAGATAACGTGTATCTTCAGATGCTGGTGTTTGTTTTTCCAAAAAAAAAAAAAAAAAAAAATTTTTTTTTTTTTTTTTTTTACATGTGTTGTCATGAACAAATAAAGAAAAAGAAGGATAAAAATTATGAGACAACCCTACAGCTTATAATAAAAGATCTCTACCAAGGCAGGATAAATCTCTCTGAAGCCAATTGTTAAGTATTTGTTTTGCTTTTTTAATTTTATTGTATTGTTATTAATTGGTTATTGTGAGGTGTCAATGACACACCTAAAGTTCAGCATCAATATGTTCAAACATTGCAGAATTTCAGCCTCAGACGACCTTTGACATCATGCCAGCACATTTGTCAGTGGTGTAAACAAAAACCGTGTCACGTATCAACATGAATTCCAAAACTTTTTGCCAGCATGGTCTGAAGATGATCTGAGCCAATTTTGGTGAAAACTGGAAAAAAATTCTAAGAGGAGTTAGAAAAAATAGGTTTTCAATCAAAAACAAAATGGCGGACAGGAAGTTCAGTTCATTTTGGCATATTTGGTATCAATGGTCTTGGCATGATCCAGGGAATACAACATGTCATGTCAATAAAGAATGTTTAGCAAAAGTTATTAGCATTTTTAATTTTTTTTATAATGTTTGGCCACAAGGTGGCGCTGCTCCAGAAGTTTTTGAGTACCTTCAGGGCATAGTGTCGAAGATGCATACCATGTTTTGTAATCATACGTGTATATGTTTGTAAAATATAGCATTTTTTTGACAAAAATATAAATGGCCGACGCCCAAAATGGCTGACCTGGGAAAATTGGACATCATTCGACTCGGTCAGATGTGAAGTTTTATGAGTTTTGGACGAAGGGTTGAGAAAATAAAAGCAAAAAAAATTTTTGTTTATATCTTTGGATATAGGATATAGTGCACTAAAACGCTGCAGATAACCTCAGACCATGGTTGTCATAACACACACCAAGTTTGGTGTGAATACGTCAGTTAAGGCGATATCGCCTGAAGTCCAATTTCGCAAGCTCTACGTTAGATTTGTTCGCAAGTTAAACAAAAATGGTTGGTCTAATCAACTTGAATTCAATAACTTTTGGTCAGCATGGTCTGTAGATCTGTAATTAAATTTAGGTGAAAATCTGACAAATGGCCTAGGACGAGTTCGTTCAAACAGGTTTTACAAAAAATTCAATGTAACGAAAAGAATTTCATGACTAAAATGATGCATAGGGTGCGTTTGAATCGGCTTGAGCCAAGGATTCAGAAGAAAAAAAGAATTTTGATTGTAGCCCATTCAATTCAAAAGTTATAATGATAAACATAAGTGAAACTTTGGACCAGTGGTGGCGCTAGAGAGTTTGAGTTAGAGACTTCAAGTCTGCTGTGGTTTATGTTGACACTGCCTTCTATCTTTGTGCCAAATTATACAACTTTCCCGCATACGGTTATATGATCTGACATTTAAATTTGGCAGAAGAAACGGCGGAAGAAGAATAATAAATATATTTGCAAGCAGCAATTAAGGGGCCAAGCAGTTCAGAGCCAGAAAGAAAAAAGCAGTCCAGAGGCAGAATGAGCACATTTGTCGGTGCCGTAAACAAAAACCATTTTGCCTATTGACATGGATTTCACAACACTTGGTCAACATGGTCTGACGATGATCCGAGTCAAATTTGGTGACAATTGAATCAATGGTCGAGGAGGAGTTTGCAAAAGAAGCTTTTTGAACAAATTCAATATGGCTGACAGGAAGTTTGCCCAAATATGGCATTTTTGGTATCAATGTTTTCGGCATGAACCAAAGAATAATATGATACTTATTTTACCAAGATAAACCTATGCAATCAACATTTATTAGCCATTTTGAAAGATTCATTATTGATGGTTAGTTAAGAGTTTGTAACGCATGACCACTAGGTGGCGCTGTTACCAAATTTTTGTGTTGTGGTTATTGTGAGGTGCCAGTAACACACCTAAAGTTCAGCGTCAATGTAATTAAAAGATTCAGAATTAAAGCCTCAGACGATCTTTGACATCGTGCCAGCACATTTGTTGGTAGCATAAACAAAAACCATGTCGCATATCAACATGAATTCAATAACTTTTTGCCAGCATGGTCTGAAGAACATCGGAGTCAAATTTGGTGAAAATCGGAAAAACGGTCTAAGAGGAGTTAGAAAAAATAGGTTTTCAATCAAAAACAAAATGGCGGACAGGAAGTTCAGTTCATTTTGGCATATTTGCTATCAATGGTCTCGGCATGATCCAGGGAATATGACAAGATGCATGTCATGTCAATAAAGAATGTTTAGCAAAAGTTATTATCATTTTTAAAAAATTGCTTATAACTTTTGGCCACAAAGTGGCGCTGCTCCAGAAGTTTTTGAGTACCTTCAGGGCATGGTGTTGAAGATGCATACCATGTTTTGTAATCATACGTGAATATGTTTGTAAAATATAGCATTTTTTTGACAAAAATCTAAATGGGCAATGCCCAAAATGGCTGACCTGGAAAAATCAGACATCATTCGACTCGGCATGCTCTGCCAGATGTGATGAGACCAGTTTTATGAGTTTTGGACGAAGGATTGAAAAGCGGAAAAGCAGGTTTTTATATCTCCAGACCACTAGGGGGCAGTGCACCGAAGCGCTGCAGATAACCTTAGACCATGGTTGTCATAACACACACCAAGTTTGGTGTGAATACTTCAATGCTTTACGGAGATATCCAATTTCACAAGCTCTACGTTACATTTGTTTGCAAATTAAACAAAAACGGTTGGTCTAATCAACTTGAATTCAATAACTTTTTGTCAGCATGGTCTGTAGATCATGTGATTCATTTTTGGTCAATTTTTAATCAAACTGAGCCAAGGATTCAGAGGAAAAAAGAACTTTGATTGTAGCCCATTTGGTTCAAAAGTTATAACGATAAACATAAGTGAAACTTTGGACAAGTGGTGGCGCTAGAGAGTTTGAATTAGAGACTTCAGGTTTGCTGTGTTTCATGATGACACTGCCCTCTATCATTGTGCCAAATTATACAACTTTCCCGCATACGGTTACATGGGCTGCCATTCAAATCGAAACGGTGGAAGAAGAATAATAAGAAGAAGAACGCTAACGAAAATAATAGGTGCCTCCGCACCTGCGGTGCTTGGCCCCTAATGAGGAGATAACAGGAGGACAATTTTTTTTTGTCAGACAATTAATTTTTAAACATGCCTAAATTTAACGAGTTATTGTTATGTCCATAAACATTGCAAATGATAAATTAATATTGTCCAAATTTAAAATCATTATAATCCATCTCCCTTCTCTAGAATACCGGGTTTCCACATTTTCTCCCTTAACTTTATTTAAGAAAAATAGTGACCCCAGCTGAATGATTTGTTCCTTGACTAAAGTATGCCAAATCTCCCCACTGCGATTTCCAAAACTTTACATCATCACAGTAATGGGTTTCTTGAAATAAAATAATTTGCGCCTCCCTTTGTTTAATGAAAAGAAAAAGTGCCTTTCTTTTATCAATATCTCTAAGGCCTCTGACATTAAGTGAAATAAAATCTATTTTCTCGAAATTAAATTCAGTCATCCAAAAATAAAATAAGACGTAGAACAACGAACAAGACCTTCTAAATTAAACTAAGCTCCTCTTTACAATGAAAAAGGGCCTTGGCTCTCGCCGCTCTGTCCTCGGGTGACAGGTCTTCTTTTAAACTGAGATGGGCTTCCTCCAGGAATTTTCAAGCCTCTTGCATCCCTCCATATAATATCCCGAATGTGACGCATGCTGAATTGAAAGATTATGCCTCTCGGCGAGTTGTCGTTCTTCCTTTTTCCAATTCTGTGCACCGAATCCACCACCCCCGACAAATTCTCAGCAATTTTGTGAGAAACTTTGCCAAGGACTTTGATCGCAAGATCCCGAGTGATTTCTTGATCTTCTTCCTTCATACCTCGCAGTTTAAAGCCCCATCTTTTTCAATAACTGTTTGCCTCCAGCATTTGAAATTTGAGCCGCTTATTTTTTTCACTCAAATCTGCGTTTTTTCTCCAATGTTAAAATTTTCTCATTATGATTTGAGGTATCTTTAATGAGCTTTTCCACTGATTCATTCAAAAAGGTAATGGCATGATCAGTGTTCCTCTCCGTTGTCTCCATAGATTAAACTTTTTCAAAGATAGCAACACATTTTGCGGAGAGAGACTGAATGGCAGCCATAAGATTGTTAATGTCGCAATCATGTGAAGTGGCGTTGATTCTTTGAGTTTTTGGCGCTGGGCTTTTAGTTGGGGTGCATGGAAGTGTAGTTGCCAGAGAAATCTCTGGATCGACGTTGTCATTAGTTACATCTGTAAGCATTGCATCATCAGGATACAGAGCAAGTAGTTGTGATGGCAGTTTTTTCGTTTTTCTCCATGTTTGCCTCAAAGTTTCCCTTTACGTTTGCCCATATGACCGAGTTCTCAAACAAAGTGATAATAAAGCCTAAAACGTCATTGACATAAAATGAAACAAAAATGTACTTTTTTTCACTTATTGCATGTAAAACAAGATGAAGTCTGAGGATAAGAGTGATTCGGTCTGGTGCATACTGGTTACATAAGACTAAATGACTAAATTGGCTAAAACTACATACCTGAGTGAGTAGGAAGTAGGTCTCTCCAAAATATAGTATCTTATAACCTGGTATAACATTACTGATGCTGATTGGAGGTTTAACCTACACATTTACCTGGTCCCAGAAAATGAAGAGAGAAAAAAACTAGAAAAAATACCTCAAGATCTTCAAGATTTTTTCTTAAAGAGGATGCTCCAAATACCCAGAGAGTACTACGAGGATATTCCAGCCGTGATTAAATTTATAAATTATGTTATCAAGTCATCAGGGGTATTGTTTTGTGATAAATTAAAAAACAAAATTCACCTGATTGCAAAGCCTAACATATATGTAACATATGTAACGTATGGAAAGTATTGTTCACTTTATTTGTAGAATTGCACAAAATGTCTATTAAGTATACCTGAAGTGTATCAGTGTTCGTGTCCTCTTTAAAATCTCCAGAGAAGCTTCAGTTTTAATTTCCTGTTTTGCACCCGCCTCCAGTGGCGGTTCTAGACCAGAGTAACTGGGGGGCCGGGCAGGGGCCACTTGTACTTTTACCACTTTAACATACATCACAAACTACTTAAACAATTATTCAAAGTCATTGTTTTTTCATGCATCTCTCTGTAGTCTTCATAAACAAGCTAATTGATTAACTTAAACTCAAAATAATCTTCCATGTTAATTTATTTGACAAGTAACTTTGTATTGTAGTAGGATAACACATTTTTAACATTCAAGTACATCAAGGCACATTTTTGCACCTGTAAACTTTAACAGATACAGTTGAAGTCAATTTTTTTTGCCCTCCCGTTAATTTAAAATAATGTTTTCCAAGTGATCTTAAACAAACCAAGGAAATTTTCACAGTATTTCCTATAAAACAAAAATAATTCTTCTGGAGTGATAATAAGTCTTATTTCTGATAGTTTGTCTTGAATAAAAGCAGTTTTTAATTTTTTTAAAAACAATTTTTAGGTCAGTATTATTAGCCTCCTTCAGAAATATTTACTGTATATTTATTGATTGTCTACACAACAAACCAGTTATACAATAACTTGACTAATTATTCTAACTTTCCTAGTTAACATAACCTAGTTAAGTCTTTAAATTACACTTTAATCTAAATACAACTATCTTGCAAAATAACTAGTAAAATATTATGCACTGTCACCATGGGAAAGACAAAAAAAGTAGTTATTAGAAATTAGTTAAACTATTATGTTTAAAATTGTGTTGTAAAAAAATCATGTGTTTGAAGACTCGTGCTTTATGTCACTAACGATACTGAAAACAAATATGAATGAAGGCAAAATTAAACGAGTTGAATATTACTTTTACATGAGCGTGACTAAAAACTAAATTTTATCAATGTGTTACATCTGTTCTCCGGTACTTGCTGACTGTTTGTATATTCAAGACTGCATTTCCTAACATAAAACTATGTACACTCAATTTCTTGTTAATAATAGCCTATGCATAAACAAAAGTCTAATATAATCAACAGTGGACATATATGGACATTTTGGTCATTTTTCACAACATGAACATGACTGAAGTTGAATTTTTTATATTACCTGTGTCAATTTGGGGCTTAACTTCTGACGAATGTGGGAAACTGATGCGCGCAGCACTGTCACTGACAAAAGTCAAGGAAAAACAGAGAGAGCGAGTGCGCGTGACATGCGAGAGAGGCCTCAGTCATATCTCCGTCTACCACCGATGGCTGATCTCGCTTCTCCGTGGCGTTTTAGTTGTGACACAAAAATACGCGTCCAAATTTAAAATCTGTAAAATCTGTGCTTTTCTGTATATCAGGAGAGAGATTAAAGAGCCATCATGACTGCTGATATCCATCTGGTTATTCCCACATAAAAAAGAAAATAACAACACAAAGCAGAACTGTTTACATATAGGTTTCTATGAGAAACTAGGCGCTATATTAGGAGTGAAACCCGACGAGGCCCTTGGCCATTCGGCCTACCACAACAATTCTGATTTTACAAAGAGTGTTAGCATATACACTGTATACACATATACACGCAAATGACCTTGATGTAGTAACCAGCAGTATGGATGCTATCTTTACTAACACACGAAATACTGTGGCACCCATCAAATTAAAAAAGGTTAGAGAGAATAAAACTACACCATGGTATAACAGTCATACTCGCGCTCTCAAAACAGCAACCCGTGCCCTGGAACGTAAGTGGAAAAAAACTAAATTAGAGGTCTTTAAAATTGCGTACAAAGATAGTATGTCCAGCTATAGGAGGGCTCTAAAATCTGCCAGGCCTGAGCACCTCCGCAAACTGATAGAAAATAATCATAACAATCCAAGATTTCTATTTAACACCATTGCTAAATTAACAAATAATCGGTCATCTATGGAACAAAATGTCCCACCGCAAATTAGAAGTGATGACTTCATGAATTTCTTCAGTGATAAAATAGAAGGCTTCAGACAGAAAATAGAAGATGTTAAACTTTCAGCACCGCCTTATACTTCAGATCCATTAAAGATTCCACTGAACCAAAATAATCTACAGTGCTTCAAAATCATAGAACAGAAGAGCTAGATAAACTTATAAATGCTTCTAAACCAGCTACATGTATGTTAGACCCAATTCCAACTAAATTACTGAAAGAATTGCTACCTGTAATAGGAGAACCTCTTCTTAAACTCATCAACTCTTCTCTATCTTTAGGCCATGTTCCAAATCCTTTTTTTTAAGCTAGCTGTTATTAAGGCTATTATTAAGAAACCACAATTGAACCCCAGCAACTTAGCTAATTATGGGCCTAATTTAAATCTTCCATTTATGTCTAAAATACTAGAAAAAGTTGTTTCTGCCCAATTATGCTCCTTTCTGCAGATGAACAATGTTTTTGAAGTGTTTCAGTCAGGTTTCAGGCCTCATCACAGTACAGAAACCGCATTAGTGAAAATAACCAACGATTTACTCTTAGCTGCTGACCAAGGGTGCATCTTGTTATTAGTTTTACTTGATCTTAGTGCTGCATTAGACACCATCGACCACAATATCCTCATAGATCGCTTAAATTCTACAGGCGTCCAGGGACAGGCTCTACAATGGTTTAAGTCATACTTAACTGACCGTTACCAGTTTGTGAATATAAATGGACAGCTTTCACAGGTCAGGCCAGTACAGTATGGGGTGCCTCAAGGATCAGTTTTAGGCCCTTTGCTGTTCACAATACACATGCTACCCCTGGGAGACATTATAAGAAGACACGGGATCAGCTTTCACTGCTATGCAGATGATACTCAATTATATATTTCAACAAAACCTGATGAGAACTGTCTAAGCTAACTGAATGTATTAAATATGTTAAAGGCTGGTTGACCAACAATTTCCTTCTCTTAAGTTCAGACAAAACAGAATTATTACTTATTGGGCCTAAATCCTGTACACAGCAGATCTCACAACTCGACCTGCAATTAGAGGGACACAAAGTTAGCATTAGCTCTACTGTAAAAGATCTGGGTGTTATACTAGACAGCAATTTAACTTTTGAAAATCATATCTCCCATGTCACAAAAACCGCCTTCTTTCATCTGAGAAACATTGCTAAGTTACGAAGTATGCTATCCATCTCAGATGCAGAAAAGCTGGTTCATGCTTTCATGACTTCTAGGCTGGATTACTGTAATGCTCTGTTCGCTGGTTGCCCAGCATCCTCTATTAATAAACTTCAAAATGCAGCTGCCAGAGTTCTTACCAGGTCTAAAAAATATGATCATATCACCCCAATTTTATCCTCCTTACACCGGCTGCCTGTTAAGTTCCTTTTTTTTTTTCTTTTCCTCGCCACTGTCGCCACTGGCTTGCTTGGATTGGGAATTGTGGAGGTGCGCTTCGGTGGATTTGCTCTACAGTGTTTGAACTTTCAGCAGTGAAATTTAAACCACACTGAAGTAAACCAAACTGAACTCTGAAATCTGGACTTTACTAAAACTATGTTAAGCTGCTTTGACACAATCTATATTGTGAAAAGTGCTATATAAATAAACATGAATTTAATTGAACATATAACGGGTGAAAACAACAATATGTCAGTGTCAGATACGACAAACCGCATTACGCATCGGTCAACAAGGTGATCATCACAGACATAAACATACAAATAAAGGACGATCAAAACCGTAAGGTTGGATTTGCTTACGGTAAAGTTATTGTGAAACTACACTTCAGACCGGTGAAACAATCAGTTCTTTAAAATGCCTTAATAAAATTTACACCGGGGTGAGATCAACGATTATGTCAATTATTACCAATATCAAGCCGGAGGGGGTCTTCCTGGATATGAAGGTAGAGCCATCATGTACGGATCAGGCCTAAGAGGACTTTTCAGGGGCCTGTTTAGGATGGCTGTACCGTTGTTAAAAACTTCAACATCGCTAAACCTCACTTGAAAACGACTGCAAAAATTATAGCATCATTTCACTTAAAATGTGCTGTCAAGACCCCGCGACGATAGACAACAAGACGGTTAAGGTCTCATGGTCATGGCCCGTAAGAGAATGTCTAAACCGCCAGGAGTCAGAAGGCGTGGTCATCCTATAAAGAATAAGCACACAACCAAGAAGACTTCACTCACACGCAGGAAGCGTGAGAAGACTGTGAGACGTTGTCGCTTAAAGAAACGTAAACACCATTTTCTAACATGGCGCTACTGCATGAAATGTCCGGCGAGTGTATTAAGTCAGAGCTGGATTTGTTTACAGTACCCTTGACACAAATGGCTATAGAGAAAAATATATATGTAAAAGTTCCACCTCTATCTCGAATTCGTCACCTTTGTAGTTTTTTATTGTCCGGGTCTGGAGAGGATACCCTAAATAACACCTTCCTGCATCTAAGACTTAAAATCACAAAACCTTTTGGCAGCATCATAACAGAGCCTACAAAAGTTGGTTTAATCAATTAATCCGCTGCAATTATTTTCTTACAAGTCGGCGTAAGTCTCAGAGATCGATTAATCTCCCAAAGCTCGAGCACCCATCCCCTCAGATGTATCATCGAGAGTCTCATCAACTACAGCAAAGATAGACTGGAATCAACTTTCTCCACAGGTCTTTTCATCAAAGACACAGTGGTGCACATGAACGACTGAGACCCAGCTGGTAATAACCATTGGCTGATGAAGAGGTTAACATACACAACCAGAAGTAAGGTTGTCGAGCTGATGGCACCTATTCACAGCAATATTTTCTTTCAAGAAAAATTTATGCTGAATGGTGTCGACATAAAAATATGCACGATCAGAGCCAAAAATGAGTTCTGTCTGATGAGGAGCGACGACGTAGCCTAAAAATTAAATATTGTGTCTCCGTCCCTATTTGTCAAGAAAGTATCAGTTGCACTGAACGTTAGGCTGGTGCACACTCAGGCCTTGCTCTCAATGAATGCAAAGAACCCTATAGACAGGGTCTGTCTGAAAAATTTCTCCATACCGCAAGGGCCTCTCATTTAAAATCAGAAAAATCAGTTTTTGGGTACTTTACCAAAATCAATCGTTTTGGGGATGACAGATAATGACGCATTTACTGGATCCTATGATAAAAACCTATTTGCATTGAAACATTACGATTTGAAATTCCTTGCCATTTACATGGATGGACAGCAAATTCCAGCTAAACCTCTACAGCCAAACTTTACAGAC